>MJUU01054316.1:28352-43115 GCA_002080025.1 Modiolus philippinarum | reverse complement strand
ATGATGAATAAAATTTTCAAAAAATTTAAATAGTTTTGGTCATGTTTATAGACAGAGTTTAAACTGCAGACTAAAAATCTAACTTTTCAAGCCCTAAATATGTTAAAATTCATTTAGATTTTCGCAAAAGATAAAACTCCTTCGAAAGAATATGATGAATAAAATTTTTAAAATATTTCAATTATTTTGGTCATTTTTATAGACAGAGTTTAAACCGCACACTAAAAACCTAAACTTTTCAAGACTTAAATATGTCAAAATTCATTAAAATTATGTTATCACAATATAAAACCCCTTTGAAAGAATATGATGAATAAAATTTACAAAAAAATATTGTTTTGGTCATTTTCAAAGAAATTGAAACAAAATACAGCATTCGTAATTTAATCAAACTGTTTCTTTATATTCGAAAAAGATGTATCTAACAACCTGGAAACACACGAGAATAATATTATGTTTATTCGTTTTGTCTCAAAATTCCAAATATTTACGTATCCGTCATACGTGATTTACTGATTGATACAACACGTAATTGACGGATGCGATCAGTAAAATACGTTTACATCCGTAAAATACGTACACATCCGTTATTCATGGATCCGTCATCGATCAGTGAAAAATCAGTCATCAATCAGTCAAAAATCCGTCATCAATCAGTCAACAATCCGTCAATAAGTAACGGCTACTGATACAAGGACTGTACAAAAAAACATAAAAAATGTATCAATAAAAACCGATAGAAACCACAAGGTACACTTTACAACTAGTACTTTAAGTATAAAATAAAAGCTACGGTCTTCTAAGACATGTTCAACAAGATATTGTGCATTTATCGGGTAAAAACCGCCGTATCGAATGATACCAGAAGTATTACAAATAGAGCATCCATGTAGCCTGACGAGAAAAGTGAACATGTATGGCACATTGAATTGATAATATTGTTCCTTGTACAAAATTAACTGCACGGCTAGTAGAGCTGGATGCTTTTCCACATTGCCATTATCAATCTTGGCAATTGCCAATTTCCGTTGTCGCTCCCATAAGGGTATAATGTTATATTTAATTAGTTTAGCAGCTTTAGGTCACTCCCCTTTATTACTCGGCGTCCATAAAACCTCAGAGCTTTTTCAGTTAAATTTTATTTCAAAAAAAAAAGTACTGGATTTGGCCTCCTACTTCGATTTAGTCTTTTTGTTTTAAATTTAGATCACTTTGGTTATTTGTTCTCTATCAGTTTTTAAACATCTTTGAGTTTATGGTCTTCCAAACGTTTAGATTTTATCTGCACTGATGAGACATAAGTTGTCGAAATGCGCATATGCAGAAAGTAAATTCACAGTGACTTCGNGAAAATGGAAGTTGCAATTGGTTTAGTGTAGGAATATGAGATAAGTGGAACTGATTGATCACTAAAATAAGGAGGAATGTTTGATGTCACTGTTTTGCTGTGTAGAATGGTAGCAAGATTTACAGCGTCCAAGCCTTTATTGGCGCATTGAATTTGTGTCTGTGGTAAGTATGTTACATGTTTTACAATTTTTTACGTGGCACGATGAAATTGTGCCTTGTAAATGTTGAATGAAAGGATGTGGAGTAAATGCACATGAGACAAAGTCAAATTTGTTTAGATAGTTTCAGGTGTCATAAACTAATTCAGCCGATGAACCTATGTAAACGAGGGCTTTTTATAGAATTTAAATACAAATAAATTATTGCACCTTAAAAATGTATGTCGGAATGAAATAAATGACACACTTGTTTAAACATTGATATATCAGGATTATTTTTGAGACCAAGGTTTAATGATAAGAATGATCATTTGAATATTTATCATGTGGATTTTCTGGTAAAGTATGAATGGGCATTTTTTGGCTGTGTCCATGTTTATTTCCAGATATTTTTTCCCGACCATGCAAACTCTCTTTAAAGACTTTAAGGTAATGCTGAAATTTTGATATGATGTAGACGAGATAAGTTTCTTTTGGAAATATACTACTCAACAAATGAAATAATACACGGATTTTATCAAAAATAATATTCTAGTTTCTGGCAGAAAACAGCTCATACGTGAAATGTATTTTCTCTTACGGAAGAGGTAACGCTATGTCCAAAATGTCTCTCACAACTCCTCAACCATATACGGTCAAGGTTAAAGTCATTACAAAATGTATCCGGAATCTTTGTTTGTAGACATAAATAGTGACATCGTGCATCTAGCTACCAAATCGTCATATTTCCGAACCGACTGATTTTAAAGTTGCTTTGACGAGCACATATTCCTGGTGCCCTATTTTCCATATTCAATTTAGTTGGTAGGAAATAGATAGACCTTGCTGGATTTTCCGATGTTAACAGGTTTAAAAAATGATTTTCATCACTGCTGGCATTCGGAATCATATATTCTACCTTTGCAGCTCACCTTACCAACACATTAACATTCATATTAAATAGAGCTGCTTGCAACATTATTATCTATATACCGTATGTATCTTACCTGTTGCAACCTTATTCTTCTTTTATCTATTTCCTACCCACCAAATGTTCATCGTGTACTATGTTACAACTCTAGATTTCCTACGAGGAGGAATGACTAGGTTACCGAAAGCTATATCTTATAGCCTAGGTGGCCTAGTGGTCGAGGGCACTGAACATAGTGCAGGCGATGTTGCTAAAGATAACAAAGCAGGGGTTCAAATCCAGCCGTAGACTTTGCTGGATTTTTCGATGTTAATGGGTTTAAAAAGATGATTTTCATCACTGTTGGCATTTGGAATCATATATTCTACCTTTGCAGCTCATCTTACCAACACATTAACATTCATATTATATAGAGCTGCTTGCAACACTATTATCTATATAAATTAATAGTAGTTTCGGTTTTTTTTGTTATTTGAAGAGTAAATCTTAGATAAATAGAATATATCATAAAACAAGACATCAAACAAGAGAGCCAACTGTATGAGAGAACAGAGCACAAAGGGAAACAGATCGATAGAAAGCAGCACAAAAGTTAAGGCTGGGGTTTGTGTTAGACCACAAACAAGGGAAACAATTCAAATAATAGAAAAGAAGGGGACTACAAGCTAAGGAACACTATAAAAGAGCTTCGGAAAAATGGAACAGCAAAATGATATAGATAATGAGATCATTAAACACAAATTTATAGGTTAGGGTTAAGTTTTGAGATTGATTAGATTGGTGAGGAATGGTCAAGGTGGTGTTCGGTAGGGATTAATAAATGACTAAATGTCCCATCGTCGCACCACTCTCACTTCGATCCAATACCTCTGCGGTGCTCTACGTTCATGACGCTGGAAGACGGGTAGGAAATCATTGGTCATGCTCGACTGCACAATTCATGATAAAAAGGTGAGCTTTAACATAGACCTAATGGGCCAAAGAGGCGCGATCCACTAGTACTTGAATTGTCTTGGAAGTGCGGAATTCCCCATTTTCAATTTCCTCGTGTATGACTTTCACCCGAAGTGACCTGGCGTTTATGCGAGTGGTCCTGGTATTAATATGATGAAAATATGCTGTTGATAATGAAGTTATTATCTTGTATTGCATCCTACTTTTAAGAAAGTGATGAATTTAGAGCAAGTATTACAGAGACTTATAAATGACCAACGATGCTGATTTCGGAGAATAAAAATTTAAGTAAAAATTAAACAGCACACGTTTAGCACGATGCATGGGCGAATTGGCTGCGGAATAGTGACTTTCTTTTTTGATAAATGCATCATTCAATGAATAGCAAAATACTGAACCTACTTTTAATTTAGTTTCTGCATATGCACATTTCTGCTCTGCAACATTTGTCTCTTTAGTGCAGATGAAATCAAAACTTTTGGAAGTCCATAACCCAAATACATGTAAAAGCTGATGGAGAACGAATAACCAATAGGAAAAAGGATAAATTGGAAAGCCAAAATCCATCTAATCAATGGACACTTTGGGTTAAAACTTCTGTTTAAGTCGGTACATAGTTGCAAAGATATTTTTGAAAAAGTGCATCAGAAACTAGATGCATAGATGTAATACATCTTTTTAGATAATACTCCCATTTTTGACAAAATGCATTTTTTTCTGACTGGTATAAATACTTCTAAAATTATATTTTGGCGTCTTTAGATGGCTTTTCATCGATATTGTTAGTATTACTCAGGTCATTCAAGTGCCAAAACTTACTGAGCTGAAGTCAAAGTTTACATCCCATGCTTAAATACACAGGGAATAGTTAAAATGACAAGGAACAAATAAAGGGATGTGGAGTAAATCCCTATTAATACATGGTAAGATCAAGCAAACGGAACAACGCTTTAATTGTTGTTTTTCATCGTGAAGTCACCATGAGACCTTCAACAAAGAGCAAACACTCTTACCTAAAAGTAATTTCAAGACGGCCCCTAGCACCAGTTTGAGTGGAATTCACTTGGTAAATGTTGAAAAACACCACAACCATTCTCTCTTTTACATACTTTTAGTCATGGATGCCGGGTCGTCAACAAGCGTAACATACCGGGCAAAGTACTCTTACAAACACTGTCATCCTTTGCCCGACAAAAGGACCAATAGACAATACAACATATAAACTATCACGGGGCACTCATCGAGTTGTTTATAAGAAAACTTGGCAAGGAAAGTCAAGAGATGTAGGCAATTTATGTACAGATGGCCAGAAAAATACTTTAATTTTTCACAAAAACGTAGTATACAATTGTCAATTTTCCCGTTTCATATTTATATACTGTGTAGTTTCCTAAGGTGTTAAGTCAGAAATTCACTGTAAGCTTGGGTTGTTAATCTTAATTTAAATTCAGTGAAAGTTCTGCCACTTGGTTGACCTTAATAAAATGTTATTTCATCATCTACTCTCAAACTACTGAAACAATTTCAACCAATCCTCGACAAAAACTGATTATTTCATTCTGAACCAACAAAAATCATTTTGGCACGGCATAACACTATTGCAGCAAATTTAACAAAACTGTTTATGAATGGTGTATGGTTCTTTACAAATACCGCTCCTTTCTTTTTAGCATTGCAAAAAATTACCTCCAGCTTAGGACATAATCTAACATTGGACCTGTTTGGACATCATATTTCAATGATTCTCTGAAACCACTGAGGCCAATTCGACTTAACTGTAGTTAAATACTTGTGGGGTTCTTTCCCAAAACTGCCAATTTTGTTTAAGAAAAACATGACAGGACCACCATTGGAAGTACAATTAGATAATCAATGGACCTTTTTTGAAAAACCTATAAACCGAAGCAACCACACTTTACAGGAATGATTTTTGTTTGTTTACTGCTTGGGGTGAGAGAAGTAACAAGTAAAATGGAGTTTGTTTGATTTTGTCCAAGGGTTAGACAATGACAATAACCACCTTCAACATAATATTACCTGGCAGTGTGATTGGTGCCACGTGTGGATCAGATCATGCTTACCGTACTGGGACTATTGATGATGCTACAAGTATGTCTAGGGAATCACACTACTAGAGCTTTATTTCTTAGGAGTCCCTGTTTATCTTTGTTTATATGTTTTTTCTTTGTAATATTTTCTCCATTTGTGTTAAATATGAATAACCGTGTTTTTTTTTTGTTTGTATGTTTTTTTTTGTTTTTTTTTTATGTTTTATTTCTGAATTTCGTCTTTCTCCCTTTTTGCTTCCGTATTCGTTTGCTGATGTTTTATGGAAGGGCATTTTTTAACTACTTAGTTCATTCAGTTCATAAAACATAATATCGAACCCTTTTGGAAAAATTTTATTTAATTTTATTTTATCTCGACTTTTTAGTTTTTGCCAAATGAGCAATACAGGATAAAATACCTCGCTTCTAGTTTAATCATCTGGAACAGTCTTTCTTTTTGCAATGATACCGTATTTCTAGTGCAAAATAAGATATATACCAAGAAGGCAAAATACACAAAGTAAACTGGTACCATTTTAAGGATATTCTATAAAAAGTGAAAACTTATTTCAAATGAAGTGTTTGTATGATAATAACTTAAAAATATAAAGCTGATAAATTTATTCAGATCAAATAACTAAATACCGAAGTTACTGTGAATTTAGATTCTGCATATGCGCATTTCGACAACTTGTGTCTCTTCAGTGCAGATAAAATCTAAAAATTTGGAAGACCATGAATCAAAACGTTCTTATAACTGTTGTCATTCGTTCCCGACAGAAAAAAGACCAACAGAAGACAATCACAACAAATAAACAGGGCACTGGTCGAATCAATTGCAAGAAGACTTGGCATTATAAAATACTTAAAAGTGAGATGTAGGCATTATAAACAGGCGGTCAGAATAACATTTTGACATAAAAAAAATAAAGTTCCAGAATTTTGAAAATGTGATAGTGTATCCATTCGAGAAATTCTCTCAAGAACAAGTACACCATAACTGAAATATATATAGTGCATATATCTCGGGGAATCTTTTTAAAGACTCCACACTTCAGGAGAATATGTGTCTGAGCTTTGAGTTTGGGTTTGAAATAAACTATTCCTCTTATGATAGACAAATAATGAGTGTTTATACAAAATATGGGTTTATTTTATTTAACTAAAAACTATTTAATTTTTTGCACTGTCTTGTTTTTTTTTAATATTGCATCAATAAAAATAAACATGCAAGAAGCGCTGTTCAACATCACTTGGCAATACACTTTTTCATTAAAAAGATACGAGTAATTTTGCAATTTTAATTTAATGCTTTAATTATTTTGACGATAAATAACGACGTTAGGGGGTATGAGTTAGTCTCCTAAAACCAAAAACATCCAAGTCAGGAATAAAAAAGACAAAGACAATATGTTGAATGTATATTGTTTATGCTGTTGGTTTCACAGTAATCTGAAAATGAATAGCAACAAACGAATGAAAGGATAGTTTAACGTACGTTCATTATATCCCCTGCAACTGAGAGGCATATAGTATTCATTATATCCGTCCGTCAGTCTTTTGTACCCGAAAGCTGGTCACATGAAACTTTTGTAAGACATTTATGACATATTGTAGATCTATATGTGTACTTTGTTTATTGTTTTCCAATACATAGTTCCCTTTTTCCGGATTTTTTACATGATTTGGACTTTGTCATTGTAGCTTAATGCAAACCATATTTTTCCCAATTATTTCCTTTTTCCAGATTTCTGACATGTTTTTGACTTTGTCATTTTAGCTCAATGCCAAAAGCTGGTATCACCTACTAATAAACAACTAATTGGAATTTCATTAAATGTATGCTTGATTACCCATTTTAGATGTGCACTTTGAATTTTGTTTTTAAAAAGAACCATATAGAGGTAGGGCGGTGTATCCGTTGTCCACAAGGCCAGAGTGACTGTTTTCCTTCTTTTTTTCACTAATATACGAAAACTTCATATGACTCTTTTCTTGTAATTTCTTCGAAGTATGCCTGATCTACGTAAACTTCATATGACTCTCATATCGTTTCGTTTGAAATATTTTATGATTTACCACATTTTAGTTATGCTTTTGAATTCTAATGAGTGGTATGTGTGCCCCAAGCTTATTAGTAGTTATTATACAAGAATTCGTATTAGCTGGTTTCTCAAAAAATCTATAAACCAAGGAAAAAAAAGAAGCTCGCTTTTTTTATTTGAAAACATGAAATAACATTTCTCTAATGATATGTCAAGTAAAGTTTAAACCGGTTTTGACCCGTTAGATTAATTTTCATATTCAACGTATGTTGAACAAAGCTTCGTGCTATTTCCCGCCAAATCTATTCGGAATACAATTCTCGGTGTTTATCATTTATCATTAGAGTAAAAGATTACAGCATTTTATCCCGATTATAACCGTATTTTATCCACACTCGATACCTAAATGTAAAAATTTTAAAATGCTCGGCAAGCCTCTCTATTAGAATTTTAAAATCTAACTATCTCTAATGGATAAGATATGGCAATGAACGGGATACATTTCTGATACTATCGGAAAAAATTAATACATTAAGGATCACTTATTCCCTTTCTTCGAGCAAATTTAACCAACGCCTGACCGCTGTGATGAAAATATTTCTCAAAACAACTCTCGTGGCATTTCCCACCAGATCATAATCCTCGGTGATTTACATGATGTCATTAGAGAAACATTTTCAACAACTTAAACACGCTAATTGTGAAATTTCTCACATCTTGTTAAATGAATTTTCAAATGTCTAAAAACTCGGCGAGCCTCGTTTTCAAACATTTGCAAAATTTATTTAACTCGATGTGATAAATTTCATAATCAACATAGTTCTTGTTTAATGAACACTGTTGAGCTAAGGGTGGTTTATATTCAATCTTTTGTAGCGATTCAGGTTCATTGTTTTCGTCAATTAAATTTATTTAAAGACCTGTCATGTAGGAACAATTATAAGTGTATACTTCAATTTCATAAATATTTTGTTTTTTTTATGTGGTATATATGAAAAAGAAAGGAAATGGGGTAAATTTCAAGGAGACAACATCCCATATCCAGGTTAAAACGACCCAAAACAAAGCATCTAGGGATCACCGTACGGTCTTCAACACAGCGAGGAACCTCACACCATATAGCAAGCCCTAAATGGCCCCAAAAAGGTNAAAAAAAGTGAATAAATCAATGGAAACAAACCACATCCAATAACCCAAATATCAAGAAACTGAAATTTTATAAGAGGAAAAGGACAAGCCAATGACCAACATATTCTTGACTTGGGACAGGCGCAAAAATTGCGATGGGGTTAAGCTCGTTTTCTTGAATCCAAACCCTCCCACTATGTGTGGTGAATAGCTAAAAATAAATACACAAAAAAATCAAACTAGAAAAAAGTCCATCTTATCAAGACGAGTACCCTTACAATGAAGTACATAAAACGGGCGTATGACATTTGCGCCGATTTTATAAATTTCAAGTTTTTCATTTGCACCGATTTCATTTTTTCATTTGCGCCGATTTTTTTTCATTTGCGCCGATTTTTTTTCCCCCATATGACACAAGTAAATTACATGTACTATGCATTAAAAAAGATATATTGGTTAAACCTGGAAAATAAAGAAAGTGTATTAATGCCCCATTTAAAATTTACTTCATTTTAGGTATTTTGTTACTTTTTTGACATTTATTTTTGAAATGGCAAAAGTTGAAAATTCAAAAATAAAAGTTGGAGCTATAAAGTTAAAACTAAAAATGAATAAATATCTACGAAAGACTTACATCAAATAATTATACAATACCTTGAAAATATTGCTTAATTCTGACTATAAACAATGAAGTACAACACTGTACTTTTCCGATACTAATGTAGTACCAATAAGTCTTGTAAAGACAGAGCCACTACAGATTCTGTTGGTATAAATACGTACTTAATTAAACAGATGCATATCTATTTTTTATTGCATTTTTATCACATTTTAGCTTTATTTTTAATCCGTGTAAGATTTTTGCGTAAGCAGTTTTTTAAATTTCATCAGTAATTTACAATTAAAAGTGAAAAAATACCTGTATTTTGACACAAAATTAACAAGTAAAAAATCGGCGCAAATGAAAAAAATAATCGGCGCAAATGAAAGAAAAAATCGGCGCAATTGAAATGCAAATCGGCGCAAATGCAAAACGCCGACATAAAACATGAAGACAATACACACAGGTACTGTCTAAGGACATAATATATCAAGCCTTCTAACATATGACACTTCAATTGAAATACTTCTTAATAGATTTGGTATAACAACATCATCAATTATGAAAGAAGAACATGATATTGTGTAATGCCAAATACTGCCAATATGAAAATATATTTATATCAATATGTCAAGAATCCAATCACTCCGTCTCACTGGTATTTGCGGAGATCGTTTCCGCCTACAATTACACGAAAGTTCCTATTTCGAAAGTCCCAAATTTGACATATTGTGCAGGTATACAACGTCATTAATAAAGGCAAGAGTTTGACCAAGTTCTACTGTTAAGAGTGCAGAAACGAATCACAGCTATTTGATGTCTTCTTACTTGGCATATCTAATAACAAAATTGATTTCGAAATAAATTTGAAACAGGGATCAACTTTTATATAGGGGTATACACAAGGGTTGGCAAAAAAGCGGGAAATACTCATATTTCCCAGGACGGTGGGAAATACTGGGAATTTCCGGTAAATAGTGGTAATTCCCGGACAATACTGGGAAATATGCTGTCAAATGATAAAACTTCAAAACATTGTAGTATAAAAGCGCAACAAAAAGATCAAATGTATACATAGAGAATTTTATTTTCTCCCACTGCCAAAAGACTATTCCAAATAAGACCTGCCGCTGGATGGGTCTGTTTTTCCAAATTGTCACGATATATGAATGGGTGGAAATTCTTGACATCATATCGATGGGTCGTAAATCGACTGCAAATGATCAGAATTTGCACTGCTTGCAGTAATTAATTGTAACAGGACAACATACCTGTGTTGTAGTAGGTAAATTGAAATAGCCAGTAAACTGACTTGGCTAATGGATCGATTCTTAACCTTGCTCGGTTAGGTGGCTTTAGTGCCAGTGGTTCGATCATCGGAGGTGACCTCCGAGAATATAGCGAGGAGAATCATGCTCTCCGGTTACATATTCAACTATCATCAGTGTATTTGTGAGTAAGTTCCTGTAGTGAAATTAATGATTTTCTTATTTCACTTCATGTTTTTTCATAAAGCTGCGTTGATTAATTACGAAATAAACCATACGAATGGAATTGGGATGTTTCAATCGTCTGCATAAAATCCAAACTGAAGTTACAACCCTCCCCCTTTGCTAAAAAGGTTAGCAGAGAAAAACAGAAAAAACACAGTTTACAAATCATCAATGTGACCTTTCAGCTTCAAACTGTGCCATTTGAAAATCTATGGTTTTACAATTTATGCCAAACACGTCATCAGAAACGAAAGATATATCATTCTATTGTAATAAAGTGATATTTGTTCTAAGTACCTACACATATGTTTATTTGAATAATTATATTCTTTTGTTTCATCAATTAGAATTGCTGAAAAAAAATGATCATGTCAGTGACTCCACCATAAAAACTGAATTATACAATTTTCAAGGTTATTTGTCGAATTTTCTACAGGAGGTAAGAACCGAGTTTATTTTCCTATTTCCAAGAGTTGCTCATTGAAATTTTATAAATTCATTGTATATTGACCCATGTTAACCCCTTAAAAATACCGAGGCTTCATTCGGTGTAATTGGCATACAGATCAGCGAAAAAAAAGTTTTCATTATTATTTTTATTTTATTTTATTTTATTTTATTTATTTTTTTGTGGGGGGGAGGGGTAGTAAGCTGTGATCACGCAATGATATAAAGGGCAGGCACAACCGAATAAATATGAAAAAAATATTTTTCTCGAATATGGTTAGTGTTATATTAAAACATATGCGTTGAAAATAACATAATTAAAATGATTAAAATGAAATTATGCAAAATAGTCAACAAGACCTTCTCTTGAAAAAGACCAGCTCGGCGTCAAATATTATACAGTTACTGTCTTTTGTTGAGGTAAATGTGCAGTGTTATTGACTTTTGGGGAAACAGATATTCATCGAGCCGCATGGCGAGGTGAATATCTGTTTTCCCAAAAGTCAATAACACTGCACATTTACCGAAACTAAAGACAGTAACTGTTTTATTCTATTATCCGATAAATGCATAATAATTCTTTTTATTATGTATTATACTATACACCTAGAAATTTTCTATTGGTGTCGAATTAACGATTGAAAGAGGCTTTGAACATTTGCATAAAATAAATGAAATATATACTTTTCAAAAAATATTATTAGGATAAGTAAAACAATAAATATAACATTATTATTATCTTCACTGTCAGAAATTTACAGATTCTAGCTAACACTGAGTTTGCGGCTTTTTTCCATTGTTCGTCATTGGTGGGAGATTGTGAAGAAGGGAGGGAATTGACATTTTAATGTAACAAGCGAACGTTCTTTAAAGACTTTATTTAAAGAATAAATTTTTTATCCTAAATAATCGATGATTTCTGTCTTTTAAATGAATGCTTGTGTTCTTCCTTTTCACTCCTTGCATCTGTGTAATGTGCGACGATTCTGCGCTATGTGTTGTCGACATCCGTCGGGAGTTTTTTTCCCAAAATATTGTGTGAACGCCTTTACCATATTACGCTGACTTGTTTCGTATTTTAAGTGTCTTCCTCTTTGCATATTTGCACCATTTTCGCTGATCTTCTTTTCTTTAGATGAAGCAATTCTGTTTTTAGTGATGCCGATGACGTTGTCACGCGACAATGTTACATAGCAATGTGATTGGACGATATAAATACGGGATTTCCCTTTTTCTAAAAATATGTCGCACGCGACGTTTCCCGCGGTGAATATCCTTTTCATGGAGTGAATATCCTTTCTATCGAGTGAATATCCTTTTTTATTCAATTTAATGTCAATGCAACTTTACCATTAGTATTTATATATTATAGAATAATATAATTTATTATAATCAAAACTCCGATGGATCTGAATCTCGAAGCCCTGAAAATCTACACGTGGCAAAACTTCGTAGTCATCCAAAGAACTGCTGCATACATCTGCATGTATTAAGTTATTCCGTAATACATGAAAATAGTCAGATTGTGTGATTTCGCATGTCCATTTCATTGCTATAAATATATGCAATACACTGTCACAGGTAAACAAATGTTATTTTCATCTTTGACAAATTACTGCGCGACAGGTTCGTTGATCCGAGACGCAATATAAAAAAAACGAGTAATTTGATAAACATGCATATTGTTTTCAATTTGATATAACAACACCGTATTCAACTCAAGAAAATGAAGAAATATAACTTTAAAAAAACAATGTATACGATTTTGAAAGAAACTTGCGCATTATATTTTATCGGAAGAACGAAGATCATCTTTTAGAGCTGTTAATAGGCTTGAAGCCTCACGTGATTTTTTCTTGTCATTTTAACATCTCGCCAGCCATTTCATGGCTTCGAGATAATAAAAAGGCACTGCTTACAGACAAGATCGATTCAAAGGCATACTAGTATCATAAGAGTTGTCGAATTGAAGGTGTCTAGATTAAATATTCAATGGAACAAAAAAAATTATGACACGTGTAACGTGGCAGAAATATAAACCTATCCTGTTTATTGATTAGGGACCGACCATTTAACATGAAGGGGGGGCTATGGCTTTTTTTTCGAAAAAAAAATATTCTGAAGCTGATTTTATGTGAAAAAAAATATTTTGGCTGCAAAAATGAGGAAAAAAAATATTCTGAAGGAGGCTTTCTGCCAAAAAAATAATGCTTATTTTAAAAAAAAAATATTTTGTTTATACTAGTTAAAAAAGTGCGAAAAAACTTTCTGTCAAGAAAAAAGCCATAACCCTCCCCCCTTTTCAAGTTAAATGGTCGTTCCCTTATAAAAACTTTAATGAGCTTATCAAAAATCGAGAATCAGCTTCAATCGTAATAACCATCCTGTAAATTATATTTTTATCCTTCGAATTCTGAAATAGAAATAGATTTGTTTGTGTTTTCCCATCTTTGGTCTATTCAATCAATATTGTTATCTATTTACCTACAGATATTGTATATTGAACAGATATATCATGATAAGGAGGGGTATTTGCCAAAAATACAAGTCGCGGAGCGGTAAAATTTCCCGAGCCTAAAAGGCGAGGGAAATTTAGACCCAAGACTTGTATTTTTGGCAAATACCCCGACGTTAATGATATATATCTGTTTAATTACACCGAATGTCTCTATCATTAAAGCGCACAGGTGACTCCGGGACAAATACCACGATGGAGGGGTATTTGCCCAAAAAATGCAACGGCTATGGACATCGCCAATCACAGACTGTTCAAACCTGTTACAAATTCTGCAAATAAACCTGAAAACCGATCATTTCTTAAAATTCAGTTTGCTAACAAAGGCCTAGATGCCATTAATCTCTCCAACATTCTGCACAATATAACAGTGAAATCTAACATTCCTCCTTACTTCAAAGACCAATCTGTTCCACTTATCTCTTATTCCTACACTAAATCTATTGCCACCAATATTTTCAATCACAAACGGGTATTGCGTGATTTCCAGATTGTTGACTTTAAAGCCAAACCGCCCTGATTGCACCTGCTCCTCATTCCCATTCAACTATAGTCCTGCTGGACACGTGATAACGGGTGACCTAGATATCGTTGGAAACAAAAAATTACGAGATATTTTTTCAAAAGGTCCAAAATTCCGTGAACCCCAGCACATCAACTGGAAGTATAACTTCAAAATTATGATGGATGCAGTTGAAGACTATGACAGAATGCGGGCGAAGAAAGAAAAAGAAGATGTGGAGACATTGTCAGACTGGATCAGGTCGATTAAGTCATTAATCATGAATCATATCCGGCGCTTGAAAACATCTATGAAAACTAGAACGCCCAGCATATTTGATGATCCTCTTGTTGCTAAAACATTGACAAACCTCCAGGAAAAATACGTCATAGTACCTGCAGACAAAGCTTCTAACATATTGTGTTTGTATGCAAGAAACACTATTTAGACTGTCTTGTTAAGGAGATGGGTATTGACACTTCATCTGGCAATCCTACTTATTCCCCAACTACATTATCAAGGGACGAGATAATCACAAATCACACTTCTGTGTTAGCATCATTCGGTATCAAAGTTGATGAGAATAACAGTTATCTCCCTTATATTTACTGG
>MJUU01054316.1:0-28011 GCA_002080025.1 Modiolus philippinarum | reverse complement strand
GTAATAGGAAAAGATAAAACATATTTTGTAAAGAACCACACTGAGTCAAACAAGAAATACAGTGAAAATGACGTGATAAAGATGCTTGAATTTTTGATCGACAACATTTTTGTTGAATGTGCAGGCCGTGTTTTTCAGCAGACAATAGGGATTCCTATGGGAACAAATTGTGCGCCACTTTTAGCTGACCTTTTCCCTTTTTCGTATGAAGCAAAGTTTTTACAAGGGCTGATTCAACAGAAACAAAAACAACTAGCCCAGACTTTTAATTTCAGCTTCAGATTTATAGACGATGTACTTTCTCTTAATAACCCAAGATTTAAAGAATATTTACATCGTATCTACCCCAATGAACTTGAAATTAAGGAGACAACCGATACACCCGATTCTGCTTCATCTTGACCTTTTGTTATACACTGACGAACATGGACGTCTGAAATCTAGATTATATGACAAACGTGATGATTTTTCAAATTGTGAACTTTCCCTTTCTCTGCAGCAATATACCTGCATCCCCAGCATATGGAGTTTATATTTCACAATTAATTCGCTACTGTAGAGCGTGCAGTACATACAGTGACTTTGTGGAAAGAGCAAAAGCACTGTCACAAAAACTGCCGAGTCAGGGATATGTTCAGCCTTTGTTACTTTCGTCCCTTCAGAAATTCTTTTGCCGTCACCACGACATCATAGATAGATATGAAATGTCAGTGTCACAAATAAAAACTGACATTTTCAGCTAGATTCGCGTCTTCCCGGATTTGACATTACCGGTTTTGACTTTGCTCTGGATTGACCCACTGACAGTGTGACGGGTGCTGTGCACAGAGCAGGACATGCTTACCCTTCCGGACCACCTGATGTCGCTCTCGGTTTTTATGGGAGTTCACACTGTCAGTGCTTTAGTTTTTTGTGTTGTCTTGTTAAATTTTAGTTTTGTTTTCGTCAGTAATGTTTGTGGTACCGATTTGTCCCTGTCCATATTTGAATACTAAAGTGATTACAAGAGCTTTTCAAAACTTCACCTTGGTACTGTTTGAGGTTAGAGAAGTTACACGTACCATGGTTCTAAATTGGTTTTGTCTCAGGGTAAGAAAATGACAATAACCAATCAGTAACTTAACAGATCTTTCAAAACATATGCCTCACTGACCGTGTGACAGGTGCTGTATACAGGGCATGACATGCTTACCCTTCCGGAGCACCTGATGTCACTCTTGTTTATTTAGAGTTGACACTGTTTGTGTTGTATATGTAATGTTCGTATGTTTTGTGGGCATGTGGTGTCTTTGGTCTTCCGTCTTTTGGTGTTCTTGCTTTTGCCTTGTCTCTGGACTTTGATTTGTGTAATCTTGTGCTTTGTTCCTTCGGTATTCTACTGCCGTGTTGTTCTATTAACCAATCAGAATACAGCTTACTTACTTAAGGTGTAATTATTAATGAAAAACAAAGGGCAAATCAACTGCTCAAGTACATACTATTTATATAGATTTAGATCAGAAATGAATTCA
Organism: Modiolus philippinarum; assembly: GCA_002080025.1. Taxonomy (NCBI): domain Eukaryota; kingdom Metazoa; phylum Mollusca; class Bivalvia; order Mytilida; family Modiolidae; genus Modiolus; species Modiolus philippinarum. Next base: position 26,500 of record MJUU01054316.1, on the reverse strand, counting down.
TAAATTGAGTTAAAGACCTGTTATGCACATTTCTTTTCAGTCTGAAGTCCGGTGGTATTTAAACAATAGAAAATGAACTCTCATTTAGATGTCGATTCATTTTATATTTCTCGCATATTTTTTAATGAAAAATGAGATCTCCCGGAATATACATGGTTCCAAAGAGTTTTGGATCTAAGCATTTCTTTATAACGAAAATTTCCAGGAAAAAATATACTTTGCAATTAAATATTTATCGATTCATTTGCAAATTTTAGACTGGGTACACGCAGTGTGTTTGACGAAATAAAGTATACAAAACGACCGTTTCTACCTCGCAACCATCAAGGTTACATAAACAATATTGATTTTTACCTACTAAGCACATGGAGTCTTTGAATGGGTTTTACCTGACGGCACGCCCTTTTCCTTGATTGAACCAATGAAATCTTGTGTTGATGATTACCCTTTGAGATCGTGGATATAAAAGGAAAATGGCGCTGTTTCGAAACGATAGGATTTTGCCTAGTAACATAGAATTAGATTTGGATCTCAGCGTTTCTTATCCAAGATTCGTTACTAAATGGACCTATAAATAAAGTATGTTGAAAAATCTATCTGTACATATAATCTTGTCTTGGTACATGCATTTTAACGCCCTATAGCAATTGATTTTGACCAGCGTGTCAATAGAATATTTTCATCACGACAGTAAATTATGTAAGGAATTCGCATATTACCTCTTCTTGGGGGCAAGTTTAATCACTTTTTAACTACAAAGTAAAGATCTGGGAATTACGTTTTCACTAAATATTGTATTTGTTTATTTCTTTTGAAATCTTGACATTTTGTTGATTGTTTATTTTCGTCGCCATGCTCTTAATTTGTTCCGAAAAAGTTATGAGACACAGAAGAGTTTTTCTAGAAGGGAGATAATTTTATACCACTATATTTCCCGCTGTTTTGTTATTCAAGACAGTCAATCTCTCTTTTTCTTTCCTTTGTTTCTCTCGATTTCGAAGCACTTTAACCAAGGACTAAACCGGAAACCTGTGTAAACCAAACTCATTTTTAAGTCACTTAGTATCCATTTTTTTTATTTTAAACCTGTGAAAACCGTATACCTCTCTAAACAAAATGAGTCCGAAAGGGGTTCGGTTTAGACAGATTTCACTGTATTAAATATACATCCTTGCTTTAACTGATAATTTACGTCATATTATTTACTTACCCCGAATTATTTACCTCGAATTAACTACTTCTACCTCATTAATTTTCATGCATATTAATTCATATGTAGAATGCCAAACTTTGACCTTATGTTATATTTCACCGAAATACAAGTTGAAGTTTAAGACAAGTTTCACGTAGAAAAAAATTCCCGGTCCAAGGATCGAATCAACGCTACGGTCCTGTAATAATGACATTGATATAAGCACGAGGCTACAATTAGCAATTGACGAACAAATGTAAGAAAATTATTTAGAGTGAATGATTCTGTTTTGCTGACGGGGTATTAGTATTTATTTTTTCACATATATTTTTTGGTATTTTAAATATTTTTACGTTTCCGAGTATTTAATTGAATTAGAATGCTTTGCGCTGCGATCACACTTGGCCGTTCAGGTTTTTTTTCAATGCTTTATACATTGTAATTAGCTGATAACAAGAAATGAATTAATTGTTAAAAATGACGATCTACGTTCAAAACATTCAAGCCCATTTGGATGTATTTAAATAAAACCAACTGAACTCTCTTAAAAGACTAATCTACTGCCTTTCTCGGGTACGTTCAGTTGTTTCCGAAGCAAATAGATATGAATAAACCCGCTTATGTGTCATACCTGTCATAGCTGCTACTGCATGTTTAGGTTCGTCCAAGTTTTTTATTTAAATTGCTGCAGTTATACTGTAATGCGCATTGGCTGATCATCGTTGTTTTATTTAAGGTAACACAATGTTTCGACATAAAACTAAAAAATGATAGGAAATCCTATATCACTGAAAAGCACAATCAGATGCCACAATCCACAAAACACAAGTGAAAGACAAAAGACAAACAATAGGAACTCGGGATAGCCGGACTTGGTACCGACAAAAGCCATAGGGTTTTACCTGTATATGAGTACCACCCTCCCCGTTTCCCTATCCTTTTTAACTATAGGATTATAACCATACAAATAAAACCCAATACAGGTAGACTTCTAACTGAAAGACCACTATGTTGAAAAGGAAAGAATGAGACAAAATGTAAATAAGAAAGATGGGCCAAGGAGTGCTCCTCCCATTTGTAACATGTAATAGACTTGTCAGCAAAATTAACCCATTTTTGGTTTAATTTAATTTCAGTCAAAATGAAAGCCGTTTTCTGTATTTTGTTGGTTGTATTGGTGGTATCCTGTCTGCCTGTACAATCTGAATCAGCCGCTCGAGGAAGTCCTGGAATGCCCGGAGCTCCAGGTTATCACCATCCCCATGTATACCACGGTCATGGAGGAGCAGGAGGAGGAGCAGGCATGCCTGGTGCCCCGGGGCGAAGATCAGAGAAGTGAAAAAATATCTTTAAGGTAATAGCAAAATTCCTTTTAGAAACGAATTACCTGCATTATTATGTTTTTTCTGTAATTCATATAAAAACTAAATATTTTTTCAGTCATGTTGTCTTCTTTGGACATAGGCACCGAATTTTCAAACGGAAATTATTTTATGAGTGAGCATTTACATATTTTACATGTATATTACATGGAAGAGAAGGTTTCATAATGTCTAATCTATTTGGAAGGGATTGCAAATAAGATATGGGTATTGTTGTATATAATGAACATATGTACAAATCGTATCGTTACCTTATTGTGACAGTCGATTTTTTTCCAAAAGCACTCGGATTAACATACATAACAAACACAGACATTCAAAGACAAAATAGCGCACAGTTTATCAGATCGCGGCCTATGTTACTTTTTTCCAATATTTTTTAGTATTCTGGCAGTTGCAAATACTGAAAATATTTGCTTAACGAGATCATAGAAAACTCATGCAAATTACCGAGTAAACCAATTATTTTGTTATAAAATTAAGCGTATTTCCGTTAAAATTTGAACATTTAATATTATAGTATCTGCAAAATTTACTGATTCATACAAATATTGCAACTTTCATTATGTTTTCTTATAATTTCAGGTTTTCCTGACTACGATGGATTATGTTGCAGTTATACGAATTTTGATTTGCAAATATTCAAATAAATAAAACAAAATAGATATAATTTTATTCATTATACTTTATGCATTTTTCTTCCATTATACATTAATCACTTTGAACAAATCAATACTGGAATTTATACTTGCTGATCCCAAGATTTACGAAATTCCAACAGCGCAGACATGGAGTTTATATTTCCCAACTCATTCGCTACTTTAGGGCCTGCGGTCATAGACAGTGAAGAGCTCCACTGCTCAGAAATAGGCTTCTTAAACAAAGGCTTGAAGTTGTTACCATAGAAGTTTTACGGTCGACATGAAGATCTTGTGGACTGCTGTTGGATATAATATTTGGTTACCAGATTATATAAGATATTTCGCTTTACACAGCTAAAGTTGTTTTTTTTCTACTGATTTTGACTTTATTACCGGATTTGACATGTTCAACACTGCGGGTGTCTTATAGGAAGCAGGGGATGCTTACTCTATTGGTGCACCTGATCTCAGCCATGGTTTTTATCGGATCTTTGTTGTTCATCTTTGTATGTGTGTTTCTTTTCTGTGCCGTACTCGTGTTAAGTCTTTGTTTCTTTGTTTTTCCAATGTTGAATTTGTCCTTATATTGTTCGTTTTTAGACTGTCGGCTCGGTTCTCACTTACTTGACCGATCTTTGAAAATTTTTAACTTTTCCGGCCTTTGTTCACTTTTGAGACAGACATGTGATTTGTAATTTTATATTGGTTGCGATTATTGCTACATTTATTGTATTTACAATCACAATTCAGAATAATTAAAAAAAAACGTGTAGCCCTTGGATGAAGGTGTAAGGATAGATTTGTAGCACACTCGGTGAAACATCATCAAGCTTCATTTCGTGTCGGGTGTTACCTCTTATGTTACAATCTACCTATACACATCCACCAAAACGGCAATATGCTAAAGTTATGTTTTCAAATCCTTGTCAAACAGGTTAAAGTCAGATTCAAAGTTTTCCGGAAAGAGAGAACGCTATTCAAAAGGAAAGAACACTATGAAACGCAATAGGCACAAATATGCGGTATACCTCGTATTTCGTAGGAAAACTGGAGATTCGTCGCGAAGTACTAGGTATACCGCCCAAAAACTGCATTTTCTGATCGAAATTGAACGGAAACTAAGTTTTTCGTACGAAAATTGCAGTTTCCAACCGTTACCGAAAAGAGTTTACAATCGAGTTTGAATCGAATACACTAATCAAAGTTTTAGCCATTGAGAAATGAGAAAAGGAAATCGCCATTAGGTAATACATAGGTAATATAATATTGAATACATAGTATTATTCGTAATACCCTGTATTTCGCACGGTAACTGCAGTTTCCGATCGAAATCGAACGGAAACTAGGGTTTTCATACGAAAACTGCAGTTTCCAAATCGGTATCGATTTTTTTCGAATTGAAAACGCAAATTATAGTTTTAGCCAATGAGAATCACTGTTAGGTAATTAGAAACAGGCCATTACTCAGAATTAAATAAAATAAATATAGATTATACATGTATTTTTTTAACCTTTCGTAAAATTCATTTATCAAATATATTTTAATATAATAAGTCAGCAATGTCTCTTGTAATCATTTTGGATGTGAATAAACAACAGATCGATCTCCACTGTTTAATTTCACTCAGACATTGTAAATTCGCCGTTTTATACTTAGATTCAAAATACCTTTAAGTTTAAGAATCTCTGGAGAACATTATTTTTCCATATAATTTGTGTACTGTTTTTTCGAGTTCCCATGGTCGGGATTTTTACATTACAGTTAACCTGGGCACTCAAACAAATGCCCGTAAGAAATGTCCCATGTTTGTTATTACTTCATTATATCCTTCCATAGGAGATCTTTAGTCTGTGGTTTTAAAACACTCTTCAGAATTTGAATTGACCAAGATAATGCATTTTTAAATTATGTAGTTCCTTTTTTTAATTTTACTTTATAATACCCTTTAAAATAAGTTTGTATGTTGTGTTATACAAATTTCATGAATTTTAACATTAATAATGTCTTTAAATTATTTTTTTTTCTGCAATTTAAACTCAATTTTTAAAAATAACATAAACAATAAAGTTCCTGAAAATTTTATTTCATCATATCCTTTCGCCGAGGGTATTCAACAGACCAATACTAAGAAAAAATTGCCTTGCGTATTATTGTAATTTACTGTTTTATCAAAATTCTAATCCGTTAAAAATACTGAGGCTTTTTTTCCGTGTATGGCACTCGTCAGATGTCCTTGGTACTGGATTTGGCATCCTATTTTTGGCAATGAGCATTTTTTTATCATGGCTTTCCATATGATTTGATTGTAATGCTGCTGATGAGAGGTTACTCCTTGAAACACGTGTACAGCATAACGAAATTTACTGTTTATTTTGCAACTTGGGTATTTTTGCATTTCAAAGGAGTTTTATATTCTGCAATATACTAATTTAATAAAATTGAGCAAAAATGTGGTATAATGGGGTATAAAATTGAGATTTTTGAGTCTGTGGTTTCAACTCATTTCCAAACAGGAACAAAATAATTTTTTCAATTCTTTTTTATAAATTATGCTTCCCCCTCTCAAGGGGGAGACATATTGTTTTTGTTTATTCCTTTTGTCGTCAGTCTTTCCGTCCGTCCGTCATAAAGTTTGTTGACGCCCATTCTCCTACATTTTCCATTGGATTTCGAAAAAAAATTACAGGATCGTTAACCATAATGCATAGATGTGTACGAGGGTTGTCCGTAAAGTTCGTGGACAATCTTAATAAAAATTGCTAATTAGCGAGAATGTATATGACAATAATATTTTTATTTACAATGTGTTTTAATGCAAAAGTATGCAAAATTTCATCACAATCAGAGCACTTTTAATTACTTTTCTGTCGAAACAAAACAGACTAATGTTATACACGCGGAGCACAAACATGTAAAATGTTGACGTTGTCTGACGTCCTAATCTTTGAGTTTAATATTTTATAATAAACTCGCAATTCAACAAATTCGGAATTATTGCAGTTTTTGTCTTTAAAATATTAAGGGCATTTGATTTAATTTCTTGTACGGAAAAGTTATCAATTTTGAACAACTTGCAGACTTCAATGACTGATAGTCGGAAATCATGTTCACTAACACCGGGGAACTTATACAGTTTGAGATATATGAGAGTTGGTTAGTTGTACATATTTTATCCATTCTTTAAACTGGTTCTTGTATCTAAAAATCTCTGTACCACTTCAATCGTAATGCAAAACACACTTTGCCATACCCTTTCTAAATATTTCGGGAATATGTTGGTATTTGAGGGTGTTTCCCGATGTCTGAGCGAAACTAGAGTCACGTCACTGCTCCGCGTTATCGAAAAACGTCAGGTTTTCTAGAATTTCTTATTTTGCCTTGAGACATTAAAACCTCTGTTAATTTGTCATTTCAAATCTTTAGATGTTGAAATTTTGCAGTTTTGATGTTTGACATAATATAAATATTGCAATGTAATTTTCATTTCACTATTCACTGAATTCTATGAAATACCTACAATGTAATAAATATTAGACACTACATCTGACGTGTAATATTCGTGTTGCTCCGGGTCACTATTCCGGGACTTTTTACAAAGACACATTTACAATTTTACAGGCATAATTGGATCAACTTTTATATATTCAAATTCATATAAGCTTAAGGCTTACGAATATGCAAAATATAAATATATATAACGCTGTTTTTCTTTTTATTTATCCTTGTCCACGAACTTTACGGACAACCCTCGTATATTGTCCGGCAGGATTGATCGGCCAATTTGTGTGGGAGTTATGCCCCTTTTGACATATAATTGTGCTAAATTAACTTTGTGGACGCTAATTCTCCCACATCTTTCATTGGATTTCAACCAAACTTTACAGAATTGTACACAAATTAAATGAAAGTTCAGAAATTTTAAGGGATGAGAATTTGGATAAGTCTGACAATTGGGCTGGTGAATACCCCCCGGGGACCTCTGGATCACCAGCAGTGGCACACAATCCAAAAGTAGTCAAAAAAGGAGTACTAATTGCCAAAAATATCGAAAGAGGATGCCAAATCTAGTACCAAGGACATTCACAGAGTGCCATACACGGAATGAAGCCTCAGTATTTTTAAGGGGTCAGAATTTTTATAAAACAACAAATTTCAATAAAACACCAGGTCAATTATTCATGTCAGACAAGTCTGACTATTCGACTGATGAATATCCTCGGGACTTCTGGTCCACCAGCAGTGGCATCTGGCATCAGACCAATGGTTTCAAAATACAAAAATATCCAAGTTACAAAATAAACATTAGATTTCGTTGTGCTGTACCTGTGTTTCAAGGAGTAACCTCTAACCAGCAGCATTAGAATCAAATAATATGAAAAGCAACAATTCAAAAGTAGTAAAAAAGAAGTACTCATTGCCAAAAATATCGAAAGAGGATGCCAATTCTAGTACCAAGGACATCCACCGAGTGCCATACACGGAATGAAATTTGTTTGAAATCCATTGACAGATGTTTGAGATTTAGAGTTTTGACGCTAATTCTCCGACATCTTTCATTGGATTTCAACCAAATTTAGTAATATTCAAATGCAATTGCAACATATAAAGATACAAATCATCTCCATCATCACTTCATGATATCCTTTCGAAGTAGCTTATATGTTGTGTTTTACAATTTTCATTATATATTTATATTAAAAGTAAGATTTTAGTCTGCGGTAAACTCACTCTTCTTAACTGATCATAATACCAGTAACTAAGTTTTATTTATTATTTATAATGAGTTAACATGTTGTTTTATAAAAATTTCAGTAAGTGTAGATGTGGTAAGAATTTTGATTTTGATTGCCTTTTTCTGAAAATTTACATTATTGATTCTGGTAAAATAAAAACTAATTATATGATAATAAGGATGATTTTGATTTCACCATTACTAAATTCTCTTTTCCGACATTCATCTAGCTCCATCCTATGGGGTGTATATTTCTCAAGTGGTACGATTCGCATGCGTTTGTTCTTAATGAACGTAACTTTACTATCACGGCCAAACTTTTACAACAGATTTCATAAATTGTTTTAAAAGTGATATGAACATTTGATATCTAAATATGGCAGTACTTGCATACAGATTATTACTTAGGGCATTTCTATCCCTCGTTTTCACGGAAATTTTGTTAAAATACAAAAATAGTTCCATAATTAACATTAAAATTTTGTTATTCAGTAATCATGTTTCAAAGAGTAATCTCCCATCAGCAGCATTAAAATCAAATAATATGGGAAGCCATAATCCAAAAATCGTCAGAAAAAAGTACCCATTACCAAAATACCGAAATAGGAAGCCAAATCCAGTATTAAGGACATCTATCGAGTGCCATACACGAAATGAAGCCGTAATATTTTTATGGGGTTAGAATTTTAATAAAGACAGTAAATTTCTATAAAACGCAAGGTAAATTTTCGTGTCAGACAAATCTGACTAATGAACTGGTGAATACCCTCGGGTGGACCAGAGGTGGCATCGGTCCAGTGGTTTAAAAATACAAAACCGAAGTTGCATAATTAACAGTAAAATTTTGTTAGCTGTACACGTGTTTCAAGGTGGAACTTCTCATCAGCAGCATTAAAATCATATAATATGGAAAGCCATAATCCAAAAAATAGTCAGAAAAGAAGTACTCATTACCAAAAATATCGAAATATGAAACCAGTTCCACTACTAAGGATATCTATCGAGTGCCATACACGGAATGAAGCCGTAGTATTTCTAAAAATGACAGAACTGATAAAAAAATCAGAAAAACTGGCACGTAATTTACATTCTTTACGTAATAAGGAATATTGACAAGATGTTCTGCTTGCATCCGTTAAATTAGCTCTTAGATCTAGTGACCTGAAACTTTTACAACCATACTGGCCTTTCACTGATACTGCTGATGTCTACTCAAATATATGTTAAATCTCGACCAAATCCGTCCGGAAGTTTTGAGTTTGTTTTCTCTCAGTAGTGCGACAGTGTTTTTACCGGCAAACTAGCCTCCTTCAGCTAGCCGGCAGATTAACGTCGAGCACCTCTTGACCCATCTTTCAAAATTACGTATTGTCATTTTCTCTCCTTTAAAGATTTTGATCATGGAGTTTGTAGTCTACATGTAATTGGGTTTTATTCGTATGTTTATTATACTATAGGGAAACAGCACAGAGAAATTGGAGATTTGGGTACCCATAAACCGGTTTACCTCTACTCCTGGCTTTTACTTATGCTTGTATTAAGTCGAGTTGTCCCGAGTTCCTGTCGTTAATTACGTTTGTTCTTTTTCTGATTTATGTTTTTATTGTGTAGTTACTTGGCAGATTGTAGCGTTTAATTGTTTCCTGTTTTTTTTTTTTTTTTTTTTTTTTTNGGGGGGGGGGTGGAGGAAGTTGTCAGTGAACCTCCAAAATTTATCTATGCTTTGAAAGTTTTGCTTACTGATCATTTGTTCTTAAATCAACGATATGCATGTGGTCAAGATTTTTCAATCAATTTTACAAATTGTTTTAACTTTTCATATTCACTTGCTTCAACTTATATTTTGAAAAAGCTTTAATATGTATAATTGTTGGACCCTCAAAATCTCTTTTGCTCGGGCATCATATGTGACTTACAGAAACAACATTACTAAGAAATGACACTTAAATGGGAGGGGGTTATCATCCTTTAGTTTATATAAGTCATTGTCCCGCTAGCGGAGCAGGACATGCTTACCCTTCCGGAGCACCTGATGTCACTCCCGGTTTTCATGGGAGTTCACACTATGAGTGCCTTAGTTTTTAATGTCGTCTTTTTATTTCCCTACATTGTAGCTGGCTCACGTCCTTGTTTTGTCTTTGTTTTTCTCTGTTGCCGTTTTTGCCATGTCTTTGGATTTCGATTTTTGTGGTCTTCGCTTCCTTTGTTCCTTCGGTATTCTACTGCCGATGTCTCTGTTCCAGCAACTGGCGTTAGGGCAGTTTGATAGATACATACAGGATTTCTTCTTGCATCGTAACGTAATTTTTCACGATTTATGTTGATCGTACTTTTGTTTTCACATATTTACAGACATGCAATGTGTGGACAACGTTAATGACATTCATTAGATACGTAATAGGCAAACTAGAAAAAGCTCACTAATATATACCCTTGCTCCCGCATTTGATTCCAGAAGTAAAACAAATCACCAAAAAAAATGAAGTCAAATGAAATTTTCCATCACTGGTGAACACAGGCAACATGAACTGAAGATTCTGCTAAAGTTTCACTGAATTTCACCTTGTGGTCTGTGAGGAGTTGTCGCAACAAATTGTGTAACCCTAGGGAGGACGGAATAAAGAACGGTCGAACGAGCAGAGATCATGATCACTTTATACCGGGGCGCAGATTAAATACAGAAGCCAAAAAAAAAACAGAAAAGAGAAAAATCTAAAAACAAAAATACAAATGGCAATATAGAGCCAGCACGAACGGATTCAAAATGACAAATTAAGATAAAATAATACAAACATAAGAAACAACGGCACCAAACATATAAAACAAAAGTAGTGTGAGCCTCCACAAAAACGTAGGGTATCATCTGGTAGTCTGAAATAGTTACCATGATCTGCTCAGTGCGTGGCATTTGTAACACTCCAACTGAGAATTCCAAGGTTAATGTAAAAATGGATAATAGAAAACACCTACAATGGCTGAAAATTATAACTACATGCCACAATCTGCCATGGAACTACACATGAAGAACACGAATAAGACAAAAGACAATCATTGCAGTTGGAGTAAACATATGTGTTATGGTCTTATGTTCATTTACTCCATATCCTTTCGTAAAATATTTAATACAGGAGTTTGTCTTTTATTGCGGTGTGGAGTTGGTAAAACAATTCCCCGTGGCAGAGATGTATGCTCTTTATTTTTCTTAGATATGGTGTACTTGTACATGAGATACTTTGTTCAATTACTATTATCTAAATTTATGTAAATTCTAAAACCTAAGGATTAACTCCTTCCATCGTAGTTTTGTCCTTAGCTATATTTGATATTTCTGATTATTCGGATTTCGTTTGGTTTTGTGCATTTTCAACATTTTTCGAAATTATGGATTTCCTTTGTCTGGGTACTAGTGCTGCTGATGAGGAATTAATTTCCGAAATTGCCATACAGCTCATCAAAATTATTGCAGTTGGAGTAAACATATGTATTTTGGTCTCATGTTCATTTACTCCATATCCTTCCGTAAAATATTTGGTACCGGCACTAACATTTAAGCCATAGCCCGTGTTTTTCTGTACGGCAACAAAGTCTGTTGCTACTCACAATACTCTTAAACCCATTTGTGGGGTGGAAATAGTTCTACAATCTTTTCAATCCTGTCGACCGTAAACTGTTATTGTAACTAAAGCAACAGTGGTTTAACATAACTATGGTATATAAGTTTTCAGATTTATTATTCATCTGTTGACAAATAACGGATAAACCTATCATAGTTATGGCACAAATCATCCGTTTACTTGAAACCCCAATGCGTAAATTAAAAAAAAATATATTCAGTTATGTATATTTTTGTTGCAAAATGACCCTAAATGGAAACTTTTTAAGTTACATGCTCCCAAAAAGGAAAAAATCTAAAATATTGGCACTCAAAAAATACATTTTCTTGTTTAAAAATGCAAGACAATTGTAAAATGGTTACTGAACGCCAGGTTTTGTTGAAAGATAAATGTCCATTTCATTTTTCCTTTACTTGTTTTGTGTGCTATACAATTTATTTGAGCTTTAGTTGTTTGAACAACACCGTCACCTGAAACGTTGTCATGTATTTTTATAAAAAAAATTAGAATAGAACAACTTGTATTTTTTCCCGAAAAGTTTAGTTATTGGTCAATACCACGTCGTGATAAAAAAAAGATTTCTCGCTGACAAAAATCTCGAAGTTTAAAGGGACAACGAAAAATGAAATGTATTTGAAAGGATATTTCTGGTTTGATACCAGACGCAAATCAATTGAAAGTCTTTTGATTTTGATATCATTTTTTGAATTAGTTTTGTATTAAACCGAATTTACTAAAATATGGATATCGTTGTCGCTTATTGATTTGTTTAGTTCAAAGTTGGTCTGTTTCGCAGCATTTGCAAGCGTGATATCTTCATATTTTTTACTTAGTACTGGGATGATAATTCCTTGTAACTGTCTAATACCTTCAATGACAATGGCTGTTGGGTTGATATCAGACAACAGCGTAATGGAAAAGGGTTTGGCATGTCATGAAACCGGTTTAACCCACCATTTCTTTTGAAGTGCCTGTACCAAGTCAGGATCATTGTGGTCGACAATTTTCCGGTGGTTTCTATCTGTTTTGTCTTTGTCTCATGTACTTCGGCTCTTGACAACACTGTTCGGTAATTTTGTTTTTACAACCATTCTCCAGTCTCCTCATATACAAATATAATTACTGGTGTCTCAAAGAAATTTTCAATGCAAATTTAAATTCACACTTAACAGATACAATTTGGAACAAATTTACTTTACGTATATATTACCTGTTTTAGAATATGCATGTGAGGTTTGGGACGGCTGTGGTGAATAAAATTTAACAAAATTAGAAAAAATACAATACGAAACAGCCAGAATCGTTACTGGGCTTCCGAAATTTTGTAGTGTTGAATCATTAATGTTCGAAACGGGATGAGAGACGTAAATTAAACTTGTTTTATAGAATTCATAATCAAGATGCAACTTCTTATTTAACTAATTGTTTGAGTAACTTCGCTTTAGAAAACTTGCACTTTAATTTAAGTAATCAGTATGATTATCGAATTCCATTTATTAGATGTCAATTATATTCAAATTCATATTTTCCTTTAACGTACGAAGTTATCTTGATAACACTACTCGAAATTTGCCTACTGTCCAATCATTCAAATGTAGTCTGAAAATTAACATTAATTTAGAAAAGTTATTACTTGGTTGGAGATCGTAAACTAGATATTTTACATACAAGACTATGACATAGATGTAGTATTTTAAACGCATACCTATTTAGAGTCCATTTTAATAATGATCCAAGTTGTGAATGTGAGTGGGCAATAGAAGATGCTTTGCATTTCTTTTTAGAATGTCATCTTTATAATGAAGCAAGACAAAATCTTCTCGAAAAATTAAATTTTCTGGATGTAAATACATGTATAGAAACTTTACTCTTTGGTGATGATGCCTTAACTAGTGATGCTAATGAAACTGTTTTAAATCTGTTCAACTGTACACCAAACAAACAAAACGGTTCTTATGATCACAAATAAGTAATGTGACAATTATTTCCCTTTCTTTTCTTTTTTTCCCTTTTCATTCTATCTCTTTTATCTATCTTTTTTTTCTTTTCTGTTTGTACATTGTATAAAGTGTGATTGAATTATTATATATTGAAACTTCGCCATTGATTTACTTTTGATGTCTTTGCACTTCATTTATGTTGTTATTTATTTTATTATATAATTGTATTGTGAATCATTATTTAACTATGTTGCTGATGCATGTAAATTGTATTTATGTATATTTTATGGAGAGGACCTTTGTAAGTTGGTATTACTTATGTCAAATCCAATTGTTAAGTAAGTGAGAACCGAACCGTCAGTCAAANAACGAACAATCAATGGACAAAGGCAACATCGGAAACACTAAGAAACAAGAACACCACTTGAGCACGGGACAAAAAAGAAAAATGAAAACACACATACAGATGAACAACACGGACCCAATAGAATACCTTGGGCGAGATCAGGTGCACCGGTAGAGCAAGCATCTCTTGCTACTTATAAGACACCCGCCGTGTTGAACACGTCAACTCCGGCAGCAAAGCCAAATCCGACAGAGCAAAAACAAACTTTAGCTGTAGAGGGAAAGATCCGTTGTCATCTGGGAAACAGATATCCCGTAATGATCGACAATATCGTGATGTCGGCCGTAAAACTTCTGTAGTGATGACTTTAAGTTTTTGGTAACGTACCCTCGCTTAAGTAGTCTATTGGTAAGCAACTGGGCTCTATCAAGGAAGTCGCTGTATCGACCACAAGCCCTTGAATAGCGAATGAGTTGTGAGATGTAAACTCCGTATGCTGGTGATTTTGGAATGTTGCCGCAAAGAAAAGGGAAGTTTACTATTGGAAAAGTGAAGTCATCGCGTTTGTCATACAACTTAGTTTGTAATGTACCTCTGTTGTCAATTTCAAGATGAAGGTCAAGGAACGAGGCCGATGTTGAAGTATCTGTAGTATCCTTAATTTCAATCTCTTTTGGATAAACGAGATGAAGAAAATCACCAAAGCGAGGGTTGTTTAGTGATAAAATATCATCTATATAACGGAAGCTGAAATTAAAGAACCGGGCCAGTTTTTTGTCTTTATTTTGAAGAAGCCCTTCAATGAATTCTGCCTAATAAGAGTGGAGAAACAGATCGGCTAAAAGAGGTACACAGTGTGTGCCTATTGGAATTCCGATGGTCTGTTGAAAAACAAATCCTCAAAACTGGACAAGTTTAGCAATAAAATAAGTTTAATCTATCCTCATATACATTTGTACATGCATGTGGACTCTCTTATTTTTGTCTGACAGGGGTTCTTAGTGGCATTTTATTAAACGTTCCTTTGGGTGTTTTGAATGGAATTTTTTTTATGCAGCGGAACGAAACCTTTTCTTTTTAAATGCCAATATCTTTGGTATTTTTATTTTTTCGGCGCATGTTACTAAACTCCTTTATCTGTCGTGTTGTTACAAAGAAATGGTACATAATAACTTACTCAGCCTTTGGCATGCGCATTCTTTGTTGCTGATTATTTTACAAAATCGGGACCAGGAATGCAAAAAGGGGACAATAAACCATTTCGAACTACCGGTTCAATATCTGCACTGTCCAAGTTGGAATTCGAGGCTGATCCCATTGTTGGCATAACCTGATTCATATAGTAGTGTACAAAAATGAATAGAAAGGACATTTTTAACAGTAAATTCACTTCGTTTGACCAGTAATTGTGCTTTCAAATCGCATTTATAGTTTAACACGGCCACCAATCGACCTAAATCACAGCCAATGCTGCGACGAGAAAAGGTTTAGAAGAACGTCCGGATATGATTTGGAGCAACCCAAAACTCTTTTTTGGTGTCGTGCGATATTATGAAGCATAAATTTTAAGAATTAAGAATATCATTTTGTCATTAATTCGTGACTCTAGAGCAATTGGAAGTAAGAGGGGGGGGTCAAATACTAATATTCCGGCCCGATTGCTAAACGTTTTACATTGATTATTAGACTATAAATTGAGAAGATATTTTTTTTAAACATTACAAGGGAATTGTCGGAGGGTATGATGACATTCTTAGATTTTTTTAATTTGTGCTTTAAGACATAGCAAGGCACCAAAAAAGAGCTTTGTTTACCATCTTGCACCAAAAAAAGAGCTATGTTTACCATCTTCAAGGTTCCTCCAAATCATATGTGGATATGGCGGTGCTTCCAAATTTATAACAAATAGTTCCCCGGGGACAAAATGTATCATTTCGAATTGATGGACTTTGGGGGGTAGATGCAAGGGAACACCTGCATATTAATTCCAAGTCCTTATCCTTCCTTGATAAAAAAACAAATCTGAGGCAGTGTTGGCGTGAAACTAGGCGATAACGTTGTCATACTACCAATATTAATTTGTATCAAATTCAAGTAAAACACATTGAAATTCAAAGAGAAGAAAAATTCGAGACACTGTTCAAGAATGTTAATGCAATGACCTTGGTGTTGCAACTGCACCAAATATTTAAATGTCGATTTGGATCTTCTATGTGGTATGTAAATAGTGAATGAAAGGTTATGGAGTAAATGCACATGAGACAAAGTCTCTACAAATATATGGAAAAAACAAGCAAAGGTACAACGCTTTTATTTTTGTTCTTCATCTTGAAGTCACCATGTAGCCTTCAACAATGAGCTTTGCTCATACCTCATAGTAAGTTCAAGACCGCCCCTAGAACCAGTTTGAGCAGAATTCTTGGCTAATTGTCGATCTACGCTACATCCAAGTTTTTTTCACATCATGGATGCGTGATTGTCAACAAACATAGATTACACTGGCAAAGCGCTCTTACAATCACTGTCATCCGTTGTCCGACAAAAGCACCAGTGTCTTGACCTAGTGGACGATTACAACACATAGACAAACACAGGGCACTCATCAAGTCAGTTTTAAGAAAACTTGGCATTATAAAATAGTAAAATGTGTGCACTTTAAACAGGTGGTCAGAATTACATTTCGAAATTACAAAAAATAAATGCCAAAATTTGAAAGTATTATAGTATATCCATATGAGAATTCTTTCACGAACAAGTACACCATAACTGATATAAATAGAGAGCATAATCCATATCTCTGAACATTTAATACCCATTTTAAATTTTTATTATTAACCAGTTAGGATCAAGTTCGTAAAAAATACCTTACTTCTATAAATTACAAGTATACAACAGGGCCATACCAGAATAAACTGGGTCATTACGAGATAACTGGACCATTACAGGATTCAAAATGTCGGCTGGACCATTACAGGATTCAAAATGTCGGCTGTGTAGTTCACGTAGTGTCCTTGAAATGCAAAATCATGATAACAATGTATTTACAGTAAAGTACACATTATTTCTGCATTCATTGCTTTGAACAAGTACTAGAAAATTGGAAATGCAATTTATATTCTCATTAATTGTGTAGTTCTTTGAGTAGTGGGAAATTTGGAAGTGTATCATGATCTTTGTTTTTAGATTTTTAACCCTACCTGTGACCACTCATTTCACGCATCTCACAAGCGAACAGAAAAATTACTTCTTTTCTGGATTTTGTTTCAAGAAAGGTTTGGATTTTTTTGTACTTCGGAAGTAACCCCTAATACAGCTGTATGGAGAATAAACTTTTTTTGTTTCAGATATCTGACCCTACTTATGGTCACTTGTTACTCATCTCATTACAAGGAATCAGAAAAATAAAATTTTATTTGATTTTTGCAAAAAAAAATGTTTTGTTTCTCCCTTTATTTTTTTTTTTTTGTGCAGTTCCTTGGTTCATTGGGGCATGTGTCTCTGTTTTTTGGCCATTGTAGGTGTTTCCTGTTATCTTTAATCTATTTATACATAACAGGGCCATTATGAAATTATTTATGAATCATGTGTCTTTAGAATTTCTTTGCAGAAAACCCCCAAAAAAATCAATCATCCGTAAACATACGAGGAAATAATCCATATTCCAAAAATTAAAGGGGCAGATAATTCATATCAATTAGAAAATTCTTGACAATTATTTTACGAAAGGATATGGAGTAAATGAACATGAGACAATAACACATATGTAAACTCCAACTGCAATAAATTTTAATGAGCTGTATGGCCATTTCGGAAATTAATTCCTCATCAGCAGCACTAGAACCCAAATAAATAATCCATATTCGTAGTGCACTTTTGAAAGATCTTTACGACTACGATAACTTATATTTTGATGTAAGTATGATTAAAAAAAAGATTACAAGTAATAGTTGATGTTACCCCCGGTATCAAATTCGATAATTCGATAATTCCATCTTGTTCACAATGTCAAAATGTACCTAGAATCAATTTTCGTTGAAATTTGACAACATTAAAATGTTGACGTAATTTAGTGAAAACTTAGAAATGTCAGCATTTTGAACATTGTTTCCACTACATCTTGTTTAGTGTCAACATCTGCCTACAAATTGATTATCATTGGGATATTAGGAAGTATAAAATTTTACGTATTTTGGAGGCTATCATGGAAATGACGGTCATATAGATTTTTTCGCATAATGTCCTGCCTCTTATCCTATTAAGTATATATACAAAATATGATTACTTTCTGCAAAGTAGTTCCAGAGATATTCAATGAATTTTTTTTTNNTTTTTTTTTTTTTTTTTTTTTTTTTTTTGTTGTTGTTTTTGTTTTTGTTCTTGTTTTTTGTTGTTATTTTTTTTCAGCCATGTTGAAAATTTTTGCCGGTGCATGCACATCTTATGGTGGTCCAACTTTGTTCTATGTATGAATGAATTATGTCCAGGAATCTTTGATAAATAACAGCATACCTATGTTACTGTTGACTTGCGTGCAGAAATCTTTGGAAGACAGAATAACTAAATACCACAAATACTGTGAATTTATTTTCTGCATATGTGCATTTCGACAACTTATGTCTCTTCAGTGCAGAATAAATCTAAACGTTTCGAAGACCATAAACTCAAAGATGTTTAAAAAATGATAGAGAACAAATAACCAATATGATCTAAATGTTCAGCCAAAAATAAGCTGAAAGAAAGAATAAAAATAACAAAGAAAAAGACAAAACACATGAAATCCCGACTACGTCTGGGGCGACATAATTTATGGTTGCCATTGATTTATTTCATATAAATATAGTAGTGCCATATATTATCTGGATAACTGCTTTGAATCTTCAAGTATGGCATACCACTGATTCCTAAAAATAAAGAAAATCAAATTCAACAAATACTACATATTCCGTAGCGGATATTTAAAAAAAGAAAGTTCAATAGCAATACTGATTGGATTATTTTATTTTTTCAGCATTTTAAGTGTTTATACACGAAAAAAAAACTTTCGAGACATAAACTGTTTTATTTACTCTGGTGTTTTTAACCGTAAAGCTATACGTAGAGGTAAACATAAAATACGAAATGTGTATTTTAGGTGTAAGGTGTATGCTCTTTTTATTTTGCCAGTTATGGTGTACTTTTTTATGTGAGAGTTTCTCATATGAATTCACGATGAAAATTCAACATTTGGCTTTCTTGTTTTGTAAAAATTTAACTAATTTTCTGGTCATCTGTAAATATATTGCCCACATATTCCGATTTTACTTGCAAAGTTTTCTTACAAACAAGTCGGTGAGTGTCCTGTAATCATTTATATGTTTGTCGGGCAATGGATGACAGTGTTTGTAAAAGTACTTTGCCAAATATGTTATGCTTTTTGACGACCCTGCATCTATGACAAAATAGACACATGGATATATTGTTGTTCAACATTCGCAAATGAATTTCGTTCCAACCGGTGCTAGGAGCCGTCTTGAACTTACTATGAGGTAGGAGTGTTTGCTCTTTCTTGAAGGTATCATGGTAACTTAAAGATGAAGAAAAACAATGAAAGTGTTGTTCCATTTGCTTAATCTTACCATGTATATATAATGATTTTATCCCATGTACATTTACTCCATATCTCTTTATTTGTTGATTATGTGTTTACCCTTTATACTTCAATAACTTATAACATAAAACGTACTTATATTTTTATTAACGACCACCGCCACCGCCTCCACCACCACCTCCACTGCCATAATGATAATGATATCCGCCGCCGCCTCCTCCTCCCCCTCCTCCTCCTCGTTTATTGGATTCGGAAGATCGTTCTTCAAAATTCATATTTGCTGTAGCCGCAGACGTCACTAATAAAACCACCATCATATATATATAAAACTTCATTTTTCCTGAAATTAAAAACAAATTGCCGAGGACAATTCTTTTAGTTTTTGTCATTACCAATTCCGTATCATGATACATCAAAGAATTCCAAAATCAAAAATAAAAAATGGCGGTAATTCGTATCCAACACGAATTGAGACCGCATCACAAACACAAACAAGAATGAACAAAAACGCCACAAAACTAAAGCTCTAGCAATGTGAACCCCTACAAAACAGGAACAACTGTGAGCAAAGCTCACTGACGTATACCCCCGTTCCCCCAATTGATTTTCTATTAAATCCAATACTGAAATAAAAAGTGCACTATGTCACAAAGACCGTCTTAAAGTTTCATAAGAATCTATTCAGTGTTTCAAGGGGAGTAGAGAATAAGATATAGGTACCCACCTGTAATGTAATGGCGAAGTCCATGTTTTGCTATGGGAACCCCCAAAAATCAATCAAATCAAATTCTGAAATAAAAGGTGCACATCTACATTATGTCACAAAGACTGTGTTAAAAATTTCATGAAAATCCATTCAGTGCTTCAGGAGGAGTAGCGGATAAGAGATGGATAACCACTTGTCATGTAATGGCTAAGTCCATGTTTTCCTATGGGAAACCCTATATATCAATCAAATAGGAGGTGCACATCTTCATTATGTCACAAAGACTGTGTTAAAGTTTCATGAAAATCTATTCAATGGTTCAGGAGGAGCAGCGGATAAGAGATGGGTACCCGCTTGTAATATAATGGCTTAGCCCATGTTTTGCTATTGGAATCCCCAAATATCAATCAAATCAAATACCGGACTTTTGAATCGTGTTCATTCCGATAACAGATCTATTTCTATATGTAAAAAATCAATACATCAATACATTGAGAGGGAATCACAAATTAATTAACAGTGTTGAGCTAAGAGTGATTTTTAATCAATCGATTTGTGGCGCTTCAAGTTAATTTTTTTTTCGTCAATTAATTGTCATATAGGAAAAATTTAAAATGCACTTCAATTTCATAAATAGTTTGTTTTATGTGGTATATATTTATTTCAATTAGTGTAGAGATTCAGTATCCCTTCTAACTAGTATTCGAGGCGACCGTATCTTGAAAGTCCCGTATTCTGAAATAGTTTTCTGTTTGTACATTGTATAAAGTGTGATTGAATTATTATATATTGAAACTTCGCCATTGATTTACTTTTGATGTCTTTGTACTTCATTTATATTGTTATTTATTTTATTATATAATTGTATTGTGAATCATTATTTAACTATGTTGCTGATGCATGTAAACTGTATTTATGTATATTTTATGGAGAGGACCTTTGTAAGTTGGTATTACTTATGTCAAATCCAATTGTTAAGTAAGTGAGAACCGAACCGTCAGTCAAAGAACAATTACTTGATGTCAATAATTAGGACGCTTCATCAAATCAATAATTTGCCGTCTTAATGGTTCATGTCGATGTTCTGTTCAATTAAGAATTGAATGCATTATTTGAAGTTTCATTGGGATATGAAAGGGTTGACCGAAGCACATTTTTAATGAAGCGCGGTAGCGCTTCATGTTGAAAATGTGCGCCCGGTCAACCCTTTTATAGTCCCTATGAAACTTCAAAATAATGCATTCAATTCCTATAATTACATTTTAAACCCGAAATATAAAAACAAAATCTTTATTTACAGGGAAGTACATCATGTACATTGGGATTCTATTTTTACAAATTCATCCGCCACGTGCACACGTGGTCAAATGTGTTTCATGGGAATTGCAACTTAACATTGATATGCCACGTAATCGATATTCACCTTTCAAACTGACGGAATTCAAATGAATATTCATGAAATGTAATTATTCCAAAATCAACGTGGAAAATGACGTAGTGTAGACAGATTGTCGATCTTGAATTTTGCCCTCGCAATTCGTTGTTACAAACTAAAGACTGTTGATTAATCTAGGGCAAACATGCTCATCAAATGATAAATCAAGTGGCAGCAGGTCCCGTAAGAACGTCAAGATCGCGTAAAACGCGTTTTTCACTTGTGAAACGGAAAATAGATCAGGAATTCATGGTCGACGTTAGTGTGTATGTATGGATAGTAAAATTTTCTAATTAGTAACAAGGCCCTGTGTTCTCACGAACAAAAAATACATTTTGTCTACGAGGTATAGTTTTCTGCAAGAAAGTAAAATATTATTTTTGATAAAATCTGTGTATCGTTTCCTTTGTTGAGTAGTGTATAAACTGAATTTTACTTAGGCTTCAGTCCGTGTATATCACTCGGTAGATTCCTTTGTACTGGATTTGGCTTCATATTTCGATATTTTTGGAAATCATTACTTCTTTTTGGATTATGGCTTTCCATATTATTTAATCCAATAGACGACTTTTGAAAAACATTCAAATTGGATTAATTAAATGTTATTTCCATTATCTAAGTTGTAAAAAATTATCAAATTTGAGTTAGTTTTAATACAGCTGGTTCTAGTTTTTAGAAAATTCCTGAATCTGCATTTGAACTTATGAAGTTTCACTTTCCATATTGTGTGACTTGAATTTTCAACTTTCCATATTGTTTGATTATCTCGAAGCCATGAAATGGCTGGAGAGATATTGATATGGCAAGAAAAAATCACGTGCCCCGCGTGAGGCTTCAAGCCTATTAACAGCTCTAAAAGATGATCTTCGTGCTTCCAATAAAATATAGTGCGCAAGTTCCTTTCAAAATCGGATACATTTACTATTTAACTTATATTTCTTTATTTTCTTGAGTTGAATACAGTGTTGTTTTATTAAACTGAAACAACAATATGCATGTTAATCAAATTACTCGTTTTTTCTACTCGTTGTTTATAGAAAATGAATGGCTGTCTTTATATCTGATGGGAAAACACGCCCATTGACCTTTCTAAGATGTTTTTATTGGTTTAAAATGAAACATACGATAAACACGTCAGATGCTGAAGCGATCTATATTTAAAGTTTACATAAGTACACGTGTCCAGAAGCGCGATTAATTTAGTATTATAACATTGCGTTTATAACATTACGTTTATAAATTTTCAAAGTCAGTAACGTATTTATTGTTTTGAGTATCAATTAGTGCCTAATAGATTCAGGGATTGGTGTTCTATAATTATGATTTAAATTATTTATTTAGGTCAAACATGTCTCCATTCATAGTTACAAAAAATCAATAACGAGTCGTTGTAGTGTGTATTCTTAAAATGTTTCGTAGCATTCAAAATACAAACATCGCTATTTGTTCGTTCGAATTTTCGCACAAATTAATTATCAAGCGCAATTTGGCCAGCGATTTTAAAGACTGAAAACTTCTTAAAAGGCTCTCGCTTTGCGGTCGCCTTTTAAGAAGTTTTTACGCCTTTAAATTCGCAATAAGTGGCCAAATGCGCTTGATAATATATAATAGCAATGAAATCAACATGCGAAATCACACAATCCGATTATTTTCACGTATTAAGGACTATAACTTAATACATGCAGACGTATGCAGTAGTTCTTTGGATAACTACGAAGTTTTGCCACATGTAGAATTTCAGGGCTTCGAGATTCAGCTCCATCGGAGCTTTGATTTTAATGCTGCTGATGATAGGTTACTCCTTGAAACACGTGCACAGCATAACGAAATTTATCGTTTTATGCAACTTGGGTATTTATTGTTTTTTGAATACTGTTTTTGTATCTTTGACTTTGCAAGTTTTCATCTACTCATGTAGCTATAGTCTACAACTGTATGAGCTATTAGTCTACATATTATAATGGCTACTCGAGCAATATTTTTTTAAGAAATAGATTATTGCAAGTGGGCTCTATGTGTGAATAAGAGCATGGTCAGGCCTTATATTTGTCAATTTTAATACTGAACCCAATGCCAATAATCTATTTCGATTTTAACATGTTTAACAAATTATTTGAAAAAAATCAATGTAGCTCTTATAGGACAATATTGCGTTTGAAACTAGAAATAATATATTTCAGAAACTGTTTGCAAAAACACACTAAATCCTTTTTGATCATTTTATTCAATGTACTTTGCTTAAATGCTTATGAAATACTAGTAGTACAATCTTTTCTAGAAATGGCAAATACAACTTTAAGTAGAAATATTTTATGACTGAATAATTACGTTATATTTGAAACGAAAAGCAGTTATAAATTCTTTAACAATAACAACTGAAATTTTGTAATTACTTTGTATAGTATGACATAGATCAAGAAATAGTACGCCATTTGTTAGTAACGGCGAGGTCGATTTCAGAACGTGTCTTGAATGCGGGAAAGATGAGCAAAACTCATTACTGAAGCCCTAGGCCTCACGGTGACTTCAAGATGAAGAACAGCAATAAAAGCGTTGTTCCATTACTCGTTTACCGTTTATTTGTAGAGATCCTGTCTCATGTGAATTTACTCCATATCCTTTCGTTTTTTATTTCGTATGATCTGAAAATATTGAGTTAGTATTTTGCCTTGTCCCTGGATTTTGATAAATAGAATCAATGTTCTTTTGTTTAATTAACCTGCCCCTAATGCTACAGACAATGAATAGACGGTGTAAAGCATTACAGTACCTTAATTTAACTTCTCTCTCCTCAAATTCGCAGCTAAATACAGGAGTATAAAAGTTATGATGATGTTTTTATATATATCTATTAAACTGATGAGGTCAATTTTTCAAAACGCTGTTGAATAAAAATGTTTTCAAAATCTATTAATGTCATCATTAATTTTACTATGTTTTTTTTGAAACAGCTGGGTAAAAATTATTACTTTTACCCCAAATAAATTTGTTTGATAATTATTATTCTTCCAATCGGTTAATTTGAATAGCTTGTACACACCTTCAAACTTGCGAAATTATTGGAATATTTACCACTAGACTTATTTGTGATCATACTAGTTTTTGATATGATTTTTATTGTGAATGATTTATTTTATAGCTTTCTCTAACCACTGTAAATATACATGTAACCCAAGTAGTGATTGTAATTCTCAAAATAGACTTTACAGGCAAGGAATGTTTCAAAACATAAATGACCTACATAAACATTCTGAACAATTATCTTTGATAATTATATGTTAAATATAGTTTCTACAACGAGAACTAAGTTGATTATGAAATTTCTCACATCGAGTTTAATAAATTTTGCAAATGTTTGAAAACGAGGCTTGCCGAGTTTTTAAACATTTGAAAATTTATTTAACAAGATGTGAGAAAGTGTTTAAGTTGTAGAAAATGTTTATCTAATGACATAACGTAAAACACCGAGGATTATGTTCCGAACAGATTTGGCGGGAAATTTCACGGGAGTTGTTCTCTAACTAGAGACGAGAAATATTTTTCTCTAATTCTTGTTCAAAATAAATACTTCCCAAATTATGTTAGATGAACTTAATAATCAACATGTTTATACATTGATCTCACGTGCTGATTGGTTGTCTCGTGTCAGTTTCAAGAAATAGTGCAACCGGATGTTGATGAAATTAACACCTGCATCATTGTCTAGCGAATTGATATTTACATTTTATGACTAAGATAACTCAATTTATTGATAATATGACATTTTTTATCAAAAATATTACACCCAACACCCCTTTCAATCAAAGGCGCAATGATACACATAGCAACGATGATAACAACAAAATGGCGGCATACTTGAGACTGGAGACTACGGAGATCGCTTTACGTCAAATAAATTGAGTAGGAATTAGAGAAAAAATCTCTAACATTGTTTTCCGGTTTATTACGATAATTTCTCACATCTCGATAGTTAAATTTTCACATTATAAAGTTCTCGGATAAACCTCGAACTTTAAAATGTGAAATATACGTAATAAACTGGAAACACTGTTAGAGACTATATTTATCACACTGGTCAGGCGTTGGTTAGTTTGCTTGAAATTAGAGAAAGTCTTTTATCATCATCTTACATAAACAAACATCATAATTTCCAAATATTTTTCAAAAAGTGATAGAAAATAAATTACAACAGAATGAAATAATACAATGATTGTGAAATTTACCATCCATTTTATTGTGGGGGTTGTATCAAAGTTTCCATGGTCTCCTGCAAAGTTAACTACAGCCCACTGGGTTTTAGCTTAGATAATAATAATAATAATAATTAAAAAGACAATTGTTCAGAGAACAATTGCAAGGTCTTTCCCAGTCAATGTTATGTTTTAATGTCATGTTTTGTTATGTCACATGCTTAAAATCATCTTGATAGACGCACATTGTCTCCATTAATAAGAGTAGCCATTTCAAATCGTTTTAAAGATTTTACATTAAAAAAACCAAAATTGGCTATGACCTTGACCGACGACCTTGATGACCTTTGACCTTGGGATCAAATTGAAGGTCTCTTCTTACTGATTAATTTGATATGTTACATGACAATGCTATCTGTAAAGGTTTAAAAGTTAAACGCAAAAAACCTATTTCCGAAACCCATCAAGGGCAATAACTCTTCAGGGAGTCATCAGAGAGCTTGGGTCCTTATGAAACAAATGAAGCCCTTGACGTGTTGAACATTTTTGCTGCTATAATTTTTCAGCTATCTATTACGGTTATTGAGTTTATATGCTAACAAGGTCAAAGGTCAAGGTCAAAGGTCACCGATGACCTTCAACCTGGTACTCAAATTGAAGGTCTTTTCATGCTGATCACTTTTAACATATATGTTTACTATATTATCTGTAAGCGTTTAAAAGTTATTTGCAAA
>MJUU01054314.1:2138-20759 GCA_002080025.1 Modiolus philippinarum | reverse complement strand
AAAAGACATACAGAATAGAAAAGATTATCAGACGGGATCATAAAAATAGAAGAGTATTTGTTGAAAGGAAAGGGTATTCAGACGACTTTAACTCCTGGATTGCGATATTGGACTTGCAGTCTCTGAGATAGTCTCTATTCATCGCACAACCAAGCAAATACCTCTCGAGTCTTTAGTACTTCTAGTAAATCTCTGCGCACCCACACTTTAAAGGTTATTCCTCTAAGAGGACAGTACAAATGTACGATTCTTTTTTTTCTCTTGAATATTTACTATATCGAAAACTCCGTTTGGCGGTTTATCACTGAATCTATTACACTTAAACTTAATTTCGACTTCGATTACATTTAGTGAGGTCATTGGAGGAACTAGCCAAACGATTCCGGTTGGGGCTATAACTCCAAAGAATATTTCGTCGTTCTTTTCAAACGTATGACTCATTTTTATCTCAAATTGATTATGACCACTGATGGATTTCCTGGTCTCTAGAATTTCGGTGCTAGTTATTGGTGTCGTCCCTTTTTTGTAACATGAGATGTACGGAGGGGTATCTTGTCTCATACCCGCGATGCACAAACGGACAGTAAATGTGGGTGTACACTTATCCTTGAATTTTATCCACTGCTGAAACCCATTCCCGGGTGAGTGTAAGATCTTCCCGTTTATAACAAATGGTTTATCAGTGTTGTCTGCCGCAGGCACTGGCGAAGCCACTGCCTCAGCCACTGGAAGCCAGATCGGTATGGGAGTTACACGAGGAGCAATAGGGTACGTAGACATACCGAATAGACAGCCCAGAGAGTAACTAAAAGTGTATGGTGTTGTGTTAACCGGAGGACTTAGATATACATGTTGGTATTGTTCCTCCGGGGTTAGACTAAATTTTCTTACCCGATAACCTGTTTCTCCTCTTATACTAATCCTCACATATTTAGTAAAATAACCCAGGTGCAATTTGACTTCTTGAGCCCCATTAGAAAGACCAACGGAATACTCTTTTTTCCATTGTCCTAAGTTCCCTTCAGTCTGACGAAGTTCACTTCCAAAATCATTCCAAGTATGACACGCTTTACCATTTAGTTCAATGTCGATATTGGCGACTATCTTTTTTTGATATAGACCTATAACGTCACGCTCTCTAATTATTTTATATTCCATATCTTCGTCGCCAGTATAGATAACGTTAGTTCCTTCTTCTGAGAAATCTAGTTCAGAACCGTAATTACGGATAGAATATTCATTATCTAACGCACAACTCTGTAGGAATCGGAACAATGAATGAGTGTTTTTCTGTAATTCGACCACCGCAATCCTACTCTTCTCGTTTAATTGCATAATTGACCGATAGAATGTAAAAAGAAGTGAACAAGTAGCGCTATTTCTTATTTTCTCGATATGAAAAAGTGTTATCTCGACCTTATTATCTGTACTTACTCTTGTGAAAGATATTTCCTTTGAGGCGCCTAATTGATCTATTTTCAACATGATCTTAATTTGGTTATTAGTTACGCGCTCTTCTGACGACTCAAATATTAGATGCGCACCAAACAAATAAAGAGTTTCACCGTCCGTCGGGTTTAGGGTTAGTTTCCAGTTGTCGAGATCCTCCTCTATATCACCGTTGATATAGTCCGATAACCACTTGACTTTTACATTCGAAGAGAAAT
The DNA here is from genome assembly GCA_002080025.1 of Modiolus philippinarum. NCBI lineage: Eukaryota > Metazoa > Mollusca > Bivalvia > Mytilida > Modiolidae > Modiolus > Modiolus philippinarum. Next base: position 19,092 of record MJUU01054314.1, on the reverse strand, counting down.
GATAATATCCGGGTTTCACTCTTGCAAGAAATGATGCAGCTTTCTTTTTCTCGTACTTCTTTTCTCCAGTTTTATTGAAAATCTCCTGAATTCTCTCTTGTTATCCTGAATATTAGTATCTATTTCATTTTTTGTATAACCCTCATAATCGGCTAGCTTGGCGTCTACCTCAGTCTTAGTATAAACAGGGTCTAGCTTAGCGTCTACCTCAGTCTTAGTATAAACAGGGTCTAGTGCATCAAATTTAGCGTCTACCTCAGTCTTAGTATAAACAGGGTCTAGTGCATCAAATATAGCGTCTACCTCAGTCTTAGTATAAACAGGGTCTAGCTTGGCGTCTACCTCAGTCTTAGTATAAACAGTACTTATTTTTTTCTCAAGTTGTGATAGGTGAATTGGTCTTAGAAACTGACTGTGCAAGTCTTTTCTTAGTTCTCGTTCACTTGCAGCAACAAAATCCTTACTAGCAAACTCCGCTCTAAAGTTCCGTTTCTGTGTGTCTATTTTCTGCTGCAGCGACTTCTTGTTTACCGCACAGGTTGGGTCATCTAAGTCGGTCTCGAGTCCCCTAATATATTTCTTATTCATGTCCAGGTCCTTACGCGCTACCGCAGGAAAGAGAGTATCGCTTATTTGCTTTATTGTTGCTACGTGGTTGTTGCCGGAACCGGGTGAAAGACCCGTGATTTTATATCCACCCATGTCTAAGTCTTGTCCTTTACAGAAATATTTGTCTAACAGAGCCTTGCTCACATACTTACTTAGCACTACATCAAAATTAGTCTCCGTTGATGCACCTCCTGACACCTTCTTAGGTAATTCATTAAATATACCCATATTTACTTTTTATATTAGGAAGATAAAAATGTTAAACGAATTAAAGGAACTAGCTCAAAAGAAGTCAAAAGCAGAGAAAGTGGTACAGGAGTACAACAAAAAGAAGGAAGAAGAAAAAATAAGAAAGAGTGTACGAGCTGATTAACTCGAGGAATTCTTTGAACCAGTAACGAAAGCAGTAGAAAAAATAACACCGTCTACGACACAATTCGGTCAACTAGTGCCTGTTCCTAATTTTATGGATCTTCCTGTTCCACCTGAACCTCTTGCGATAGAGGACCCGGATGACCCGGATGACCCGGATGAACCGAATGAGCCGAATGAGCCGGATGAACCGAATGAGCCGCAGGCGGGACCATCGTCGGGACCACAGATAGTTGTAATGCAACCAGGTGGTGTTAACACAACCCGGTTTGACGCCGAGGAACAACTAGAAGGCGCTGACCTGACTAACCAACAAAAGATCGATATGGCAATGAATATGAAAAAGAAGTTAGGACATATGAAATCCTGGGCGGAATTTCCACAAGATATCCTATATCTCCAGGACAAAAATAGAAAGTATTATCAGGGATTGCAGGGGAAGAAAACTGGAAAGGGTTTAGCGACTAAAGGGTCATATAAATTAGACGCTAACGGCTCCTTTTCTGATTTACTGTTGGACTTAGAACAGCTTCTTGAACACAACAAGTTGTACGGACTAGACAAAAAAGGACAACGAGTAATTGATACACCAGTTGATGATGGCTTCATTGACTTTGTAACAAAGAGATACACTCCTAAACAAAAGTATTCTGATTCAGCAAAGCGTATGTTCAAAAAACTAGTTACGCTGTCGCAACATCCTTTAGTAAAGTCGAGTGGCAAATATAAAAACATTTTGTGTTATGAGCCAACAAAGCTAGTAGATCGGTTAGAGCTTCTATTGCTGGTATCGAGGCTGGTAACAACAACGACGAGATAATAAACGAGGGTATAAGCATTCTAGACACTCTTCTGTCAAATAAGGATATAACGGAAGAACAGCATGAAGGAATTTATAGAAAATATTTCGAGTAATAAAAAATGGAACAAATGATAACACTTTCTAGTTATGCCGGTAGAGGAACCCCTTCTAATTTTGTGACCGAGTTCGAACAACCCTTGGAACTAGATAAAAACAAACAGTATGTATTCGGTTTGTCTCAGATAAATACTATGACTTACAGTTGGTATAATATTTCTGAGTTCTATGGTAACAAGAAAATAAAGTATGGTCTTGACGGTAAGACGTTCAAGGAATTAACATTTGCTGATGGTAATTACAGCTACAAGGATATAAACACTTATATATCAGAATTTCTATCGATAAACGACAAAGTCGAAGACAGTCCAATAGAATTAGAGTTTGATTTAACGAGCTTTAAGGTGGAAATCACATTAACCAAGGGTGCGCAACTAGACTTAAGAGATGGTAACTTTGCTAAGCTAATCGGGTTCGACAAGAAAATAGTAGATTCAAACGGAATACGGTAGTAGGCTACCTAATATTACTAACGGGATAGATAGTATTTATGTTCATTGTGATTTGATCACTAGTTCCGTTGTAGACGGTAAGTCGGGTGGCGTAATCTACGTCTTTAGTACTGCAGATTTAACTCGTAGTTACCCGTTTCGAGAGAGACCATATCATATAGGATATTCGAGAGTAAACAGAATAAGGATTGACTCGATTCGTGTATGGTTAACAGACGCAAACGGCAGAAATATAAATCTAAACGGTGTTGACACCAGTTTTACTTTTATTCTGAGAGAAATATAAACGGTAAGAAAAAAAATGAGAAAAGTATATAGTAAGGAGTTAGGAACATACATTTTTGTTCACCCGGAACGGGAACAAATAGGTGGTGGTCTATTCGACAGCATATTTAGTGCCTTAGGCAGTACCGCTGCAAAACAACTAGCAAAAGAGACGATAAAGAAATCTGCCGTTGCAGCATTAGACACTGGGAGTAAAAAACTTGGTGAAAAGGTGGGAGAGTATGTAGCAGATAAAATAGCACCAGGCGTAAAACCAGGCGTAACACCGACCGCAGCAACAAAACCAGATGTAACAGCAACACCAGCAAAACCAGGTGCATTGATTAAAGAAATAAAAAAGTACAACAACGACAACGCCGCATCAAAAATTGGTCAACTGTTAGGTAAGGGTATAAAAGCAAGAATTAATCGGTTATTGTAGATAAAAATCATACTATAAAAATGGGAAGAAGAAAACTATATGAGACAGATGTTGAAAAAAAAACAAGCCCACAATGAAAATCAAAAGAAATATTATGCTACACACAAATTTTATTGTGAGGTGTGTAACAAACACCTTTGTGTTTCAGCCAAAAAATATCATATTAACTCTGCGGCTCATCGTAAGAGAATCACAGAATAAAAAGGTATTTTGAATGACTAATATCTTTTTTGAATGATTTTTATCCTAAAGATGCCTTAGGCAGTACCGCTGCAAAACAACTAGCAAAAGAATAAAAAGTTATATTGAATGACTAATATCTTTTTTGAATGATTTTTATCCTAAAAATGCCTTAGGCAGTACCGCTGCCATCTTTTTTGAATGATTTTTATCCTATAGATGCCTTAGGCAGTACCGCTGCAAAACAACTAGCAAAAGAATAAAAAAGTTATATTGAATGACTAATATCTTTTTTGAATGATTTTTATCCTAAAAATCATTCAAAAAAGATATTAGTCATTCAAAATGAATTACGACGAAAAGAACGGAATTAGAACGTATACTATTAGTCGTCCTCAAGAAGAATTAACTAGTGATGAGGTAGAGGTGATATCAGAGTTAATAAAAGAAAGACTGGATCACGCTGTTTCAGACGGGTTTACTGATAGCGCTGATTATCTATGCTGGTAGCACACCCAGTTACAAATATAATACCACCAAGAGTATGAACTCGTTTCTTTTAAGGGAGTTTACTGATTTTGTATCGCTTTATCAACAATACGAAGATTTGTCACTACCTCCGAATGAGGATTATATATACGAAATCATAGAAATTAAAATAAATGTAGTTCCTCCACCCGGTGGTGGTTGCTGGAACCGTGAATACTTGGAGAAGATAACAGATGGATTTAAAAGGAAACGCCCATTATCGACCAATAATAACTGTTTCTTTAAGTGCTTAAAGCCACTCAAACCAGATTTTAATCCAACAATCACTATCTGTGATGAGATACGAAGATGTTATGGTTAGCGCCTAAAACACTAATACCTTTTCCGGTAGCATGGGATATAATACAAAAATATCAGATACCTGTTGGTTTATTTTGTGAAGAAACAAAAGAGCATTACGGTAAAGAACATTTAACCACTATAGAATTAGCTAAGGGACATTACAGCCTTATTATCGGACAAGAAAAGAAGAAGTGTTCGTCTTGTGGCGATACGTATTTTGGCGATAATCATAATTGCTTGATTGTTTGTTCTCGTTGTGGTAAGCGATATAAGAAAAGTCATAAGTGCAACGATAACGTATCTGCTTATTATCAGGCAAAAATAAAGAAAAATGGTAGATATTTGATCCGAAAAACAACAAAGAGTAAATAGTTAAACCCCAACATAATTCACTATGATATAGAGACTTACACAAAAATTGTTGACGGTTATAAGGTTCATACACCATATATCCTAGGATTTGTCGAGAAAGACGGAGGTTTTTGTTACTACGCTGGTGGTGATTGCATCGATAATTTTGTACGATATTTGTTGAGCAAAACCGCCGTAGAAAACAAGGATTTTATTGTCAACGCTTATAACGGGAGTAACTTTGATCATTACTTCTTGGCTAAGAGCATGAATAAACTAGAGTTAGCTCCGGAAAAAATAATCATAAACAACGGGAGCATAATCGGGTTACAAAAAGATAGAATACGATGTTTTGATTTGATGAAACACATAGGCGGTTATTTGAAACAAGCATTAACAGATTTTAATTGCAACGTACAAAAGGGAGAATTTGATCATACTAAAGCTTGTAAGCGGGAAGACATGTCTGATCAAGTAAGAAATGAGTGTCTTATTTATTTACAGTCTGATGTACTTGGACTACAAGAGTTGTTCAACAAGTTAAACAACCAATGTTACAAAGATTTTCGTAGAGGTATTACTAATTTCATCTCGACTAGTTCTCTGGGATTCGACATCTGGAAAGATCACATACCTAAAGGAGTTGGTATTGACTTGTCTGATTCAACAGAGATGGAGAAAAATATCAGAAAGAGTATTTATGGTGGACGGTGTTATAAGAGCAAGACTGAGTTTGTGTCTAAACAATACGGTGATAACTATGATGATGTAACTGATTACTTGTTAAACGTAGACGTTGTGTCTCTTTATCCAACCAGTATGTTACACGAGTATCCGGTGGGACAAAGGAAACACACCACCTCAGACATGAAGGGTAAAATGGGGATATATAAAGTTAAATACGTAACAAACAAGAAACTGCTTCACCCAGTAGTAGCAAGAAAGGATGAAAAGGGAGCAACTAAATGGGACTTGGTGGATTCAGAAGGTTGGTATACTTCAGTTGATATAGAACAAATGATTAAATATGGTTATGACGTCAACATCATCGAGGGTTATTACTGGGAAGAAACTAGTAAGGTGTTTTATGATTATATACAAAAATTCTTCAAGCTCAAGAAAACAAGTCAAAGTTACTGATGAATGGTCTTTACGGAAAAATGATACAACGACCAATATTTAATCACACCCAGACAATAAAGGATAATAATGAATATTGGTCCTTTCATCATAAATATATAATCACTGATCTAGAACTAATTTCATCCACTTGGTATGTGTCAGGTTACTTAAGATCAGAAATTGACTCGGTTGATAAGATCAGTTAACCATCACATTTTGGTGCTTTTGTTCTGGCTTATAGCCACAAGATTATGTATGATCATATGATGAGGTTAAATCCGGAAAATAAAGTAGAGTTAGACTTTTATTATACTGACACTGATAGTCTTCATGTGCCCAGTGAGCAAGCAAAACTAATACCTAATTATAATGGTAATAACTAAAGTGATTTAGCTAATGACTATAAGAAAAATGCCAAGATAATTAAGGCGGTTTATATTGCACCTAAGTTATATATGACTATAACGATAGATACAGACAATGTAATTAGTGTTAAGACAATAGGAAAAGGACTAAATAAAACTAAGTTAACTCAAGAGGATTTTAACAAGATGTTGAAGGGCGAAGAAGTAAAGAACACAAGAGAATTTAGCATGAAGAAGGTACATCTAAATAGGACATCTAACGAACAAAGTATTGAACATTTCAGTATTCTTCACCTCACAAACTTTGAGAGAAGTGCAAATAAAAACGAATACAAGGGAAGAATTTTCTTGGATAAGAATAAATCTGTTCCTATAGGAAGCTGCCGTCTACCACAGTCCACATAAATGCATGACGTTAAAGGTGACATGGCGTGCTTTGTCTAGCATACGGTAGACAGTCCACATAAATCCATGACGTATATACAATGTGTATACGTTAAAGGTTTATATAAATCCATGACGTATATATAATGTGTATACGTATGAAGTTTATGTGCTTTGTCTAGCATGCGGTAGACAGTCCACATAAATCCATGACGTATATACAATGTATACGGTAACTTTGTCATACAACAATTGATAAAGCAGAAAAATAATAAATCTTTATTAAATCCCTGAAAGAACACGCACAAATTCCTCCGCAAGTTAACTCCGAGAAAAGTTTAATCCAGCACGGCTTTATATCCTAATTTATAATATCACTGTTCGTATTGTAACTATCCATTATGAACGTTGTAATTATGAATGGAAATTTACTTGATAACTTGGCAACAGCTTGACGTTGTATTGATTTTATCGCAGTTTCACTGTGGTGTATTGATTACCTATTAGGGGTACAAAAAGGAGATTAAATAGATTTTAACAAGTTAAGATTGTGTTTCCCGATCAAAACAATGAAATATTTTCTTGTCTGGTAAGTTAAGATACAGAAAAGAATATTTATTTTTAGTAGTTAAAACAAGCGTAGTTTTTGAGACCTGTAGTTCTGAAGATATAAGATCTCTCTCCCTTTTACTCGGAAAATTATACACTACGTAGAAATTACAATTCAGACGACAGTCTTTAGGTATCCGAAAATAGGACTGACTCAAATAAATTACGCTCATTTTCTTGTGCCTTCCGCCTATAAAGTATTTCACAATAGAAGATTGATCTTGTTGTGAACAAATATAGTCGTCAAAAATTACGATTTTTTGTTTGTCACCGGCACTGCCGTCAGATACTTCGTCCTCGCGGTCGATGTCTTCAACTTTATCATTAGATAGTTGTAATAAATCTTCCAGAGACACACCTAGTTTTTCCGCTATTTCCTCGAATCTTCGAATTAGTTCCTTATAGTAATGCTGCTCCAAATTTTTTGCGTAAAGAATAATTTTGTCGTAATACAATAAGGGTTTAAATAAAAGGTGCATTAGCAAATTTGTTTTACTAGACCCACTTGGCCCCACGATGAGTAAACGGAAAAAATCACTCGGCATATTTTTTGCTCCTTGTATTGTTCTAAAATTGTTCGTACTAGACTTTTCTGAAAAATATACGGGAATCGTTGTCATTTTTTATAACCCGAATATTTATTAGATAAAAAAACCATGAGTGTATTTCAGGTAGGAGGGTGCATAACCGTTGTGGTAAGTAATAATGTTTGACTTTTATAATAAAAATCAGGTAAAAAAATGCTTGCATATGATTTGACCAATCTAAGAAAAATAAAAACAAAGGTGTATGGTTTTTACGAAATACTTGATATTCAAGAGGAAATCGTATATTTATATTATCCTTTTAGCAATATATTCGTTATATAGAGAGTAACTGGTCACGACCTGTCAGACTTACTAGAAACATACAGGAATCAAAAGTAAAGAACCAGAGATACACGTCAGTGTTATGTATAACCTGTGTTATGTACCAAGTCCTAATTTACTTTAACCAATAAGATTTTTGTTTTACTTATGAGATGCTTAAACTGCAAGCGACGAAAAAAAATGTGAGTAAAACCTACTTTATACTTCACTGTTTTAACAAAACGTGTCAGTACGTTTCTTGTTATATTCTACTTTTTTACTTTTAAAGTGGTAGTTTTGACCGTTGTAGAAACAAAAATAGAAAACATGATTTTTGTTATATGCTCCTGGATAGTAGTTGATATCCCAAAAAATCGTAGCTTTTCGAAAACATGTTTTCGAAAAGCTACGATTTTTTGGGATATCAACTACTAGCTTTACAGGAATGATGTATGATGTCATTACCAAATATGCTTATTTTTGTCTTACCATTTAAAAAACGCGACCGCCATCGCTGAACATAGTTCAACATTGTGCCCTATAAGAAAATCATATTTTGATCATCTCCTCTAAAACCAATGAAGCAAAGTCAACCAAACTTTACAGGAATGATGTAAGGAAGCGCCTTTATAAAAATTCCTCGTTTCGTTCTGGCCCATAAGAAACGTGACTCCAAGAGTGGAAATCGGGGTAATAACAAAATTAACGAACAGACTTGTCAAGAGTCCATGAGTCAAAAAGACAAATCATGTGGAAATCACCGGAAAAATTGGTGACCACATGCTCCTAACTTGGTACAGGCATTTTAAAAGAAATGGTGGGTTAAACCGGTTTTATGGCGCGCCAAACCTCCCCTTCCATTGCGGTAGTGTCCGGTAGCAACTCAACATCAATAGCTATTGAAAGGTCGTAGACAGTTAAAAGAAATGATCATCTCAGTACTAAGTAAAAAGAATTTGGACCGAAACTCCAAATTTTTCCATAAGGGCCTGATATCTATTGGAGAACTTTTTAATGATCGAATGAGACGGAATTTTTTGAAGCCTTGAGTAATAAGGTGGTCATGGAGATAATATGTTTAATGAGAAAGTCTGTATAATTTGTGCTAGCTCTCGCGTAACGAATCAACTGTGAAACATATACTCCGTAAGCAGGACAAGGTGGAATATAAGTGTCCATGTTAGGGAAACTGAATCGTCCCTTTTGTCCTAAATTTAAGAACTGAGATAATGCCCATTTTCTTCAATTCGAGATGTAAGTCCATAAAAGATGTACATTTAGCGATTTCTGTGGTTTCCTTTATCTCTAGTTCTGGCGGATATATAAATGGGATCCATGTAGCAAAAGATGCGTTTTTGATGGAAAGACCATCATCAATATATCTATAAGTGAGCAAAGTATAACATTAGACCCTAGGGAAAAACATCATTTCACCAGCTGCTCTAAACTATTGAAGTTACCAAGCTGTACTGGATACATCGCTAAACAAAAACCGAAGCAAAAATTGAGAAAGGGGAAAATCTAAAATAAAAAATCCAAAGAACACGTCAATTCATATATTAAACTAAAAATAAGACAACCTTACACAGTCAAAAGAAATAAAGAAAAACACACAAAAACTCCACAATACTTAAGCACTTTTAGTGCGAAAATTTTGAGATATCATATCATATTTGCTCCGAAAGGCTAAGCATGATCTGATTCACGTGTGACACCCGTCACACTGCCAATGAAAGGTCTGACATTGTCATAGTCTGTGTCTGTCAACTCGGTTATAAATTCTTGGTCTACCACAAGATGACTTTTCGCATTTGTGAAGTAAGTGAGAACCGAACCGTTAGTCTATAATAATAATAATCCAAAGACAATGGCATCATTTGAAACACAGATACAAAGACATCACACAAGTACGGAACAGTAGAGAAATATAGAGACATATATACAGATAAACAACACGGACCCAATTTAAAACTATGGATGAGATCAGCTGCACCGGTAGAGTAAGCATATCTTGCTTCTTATAAGACACCCGCCATGTTGAACATGTCAACTCTTGAAGTAAAGTTAAATCCAGTGGAGGAAACAACAATCTTGAGCTATTGACGGGATATATCTGTTGTCATCTAAGAAACAGATATCCCATAGCAGTCCACAAGATCGTGGTGTCGACAGTGATGACTTCAAGTTAAGGGTAACATACCCTTGTTTAAGTAGCCTATTTGTGAACAACCAGGCTCTATCAAGAAAGTCACTGTATCGACCACATACCCTTGAGCTTGAATGAGTTTGGAGATGTAAACTTCATATGCAGATTCTGTTGGAATGTTGCTACAAAGAAAAGGGAAGTTGACTAATTGGAAAAGTGAAGTCCTCACATGTATCATATACAGCCTAGTTTGTAGCCTACCTCTGTTGTCAATTTCAGGATGAAGGTCAAGGAATGAGGCCGGTGTGGCAGTGTCTGTAGCATCCTGAATTTCGAGCTCTTTCGGGTACATAAGATGAAGAAAATCACCAAAGCGAGGGTTTGATTATTGACAAATATACAACGGAAGCCGAAATTAAAAGATTTGGTTAGTTTTTTTATCCCTATTTTTAAGAAGCCCTTCGATGAATTAAGCTTCATAAGGGTGGAGAAATAGATCGACTGAAAGAGTCGACAGTTTGTCCATTGCAATTCCAATATTCTGTTTAAAAACCAGTCTTAAAAACTGGACAAAGATATTCTCGACCAGAGACTCTTTCATTTTAATCACGTGCTCCTCTGTACATTTTTTCTCAGATTCGGGTTCATATTTCACAAAAAAGTTTGCATGTTCTCTACCTATACCAATATGCTTATATCTCCGTTCACCGTTCTAAATGGAGAACTATATGGAAATATTGACCTTGATATGATTCTTTTTGGAAATGCAAATCTTACCTTTGATCAAAATGCTGATATTTTTAGAGCAGTCCAATGTTATATTTACAATAGTCATAGATTTGATTGATTGTTGCAGATTCATCTTATTCTTTCCTTCTTATTTTTCCTTCTCTTTTCTATTTTATTCAACCAATATTGTTATTGCTATCGTTTGATATCATTAATTAATCATATCAAAAATGTACTGACATTGTGAAAATATTTTAAGTGAGAATTATGTTTTGTGTACATGATATTTAACTATTACCTTTTGTTACTTTTCTATTCTTATCAACATTTCTTAATGTATATTGTATCTTTATTGCTGCTATATTGTATAATATGTGTTATGTTGTAAATTGTAGGGAGAGGGCTTTAAATAATGTTGTTATAACTTGTGCCCGATCCCTTTGCTTTATTTGCAATAGAATATGTTTAATTCAAAACTGGAGAACTATCTATAAATTGTGAAATAGAAACATTGTAACGATCTGTCCAATCATGGTGACGACCGTAAAATTTCTGTTGTGGCAATGGCAACAGTGGAAATAAACCTAAACTTTTTAACCAATCAGAAAATGTATTACATTCAAAATTAAGTTATTTTTATTCTCTGTTAAATACATTCAGCGAAAGAATTACATATGATATTAACCAAATAAGAGACTTTCAAGAGTCTGGATCGCTCACCTTGTTCCTTTGCTGCACAATATCCTATGTTAAAACTATGTTCCTCACTGGCAGCTATCTTGGATGAGAAACCAACATAAAATTCACAAACTTTGAAGAGGGTCACCCTAGGAATATTATGTTAAAATTTAACAGAAATTATTCAAGCAGTTTTAGAAAATAAGATCTTTAAATGCATTTCCCATAGGGTCCTATGTTAAACTATGTTCCGTACTGGCGGTCTTCTTGAATGAGGTAAAACATAAAAACCAAACAAGGAATATTGTGACCAAGTTTGATTCCAATTCACTTGGTATTTTCAGAGGAGAAGATCTCTGAATGCATTTCCCATAGGTTCTCTATCTTATATTTTCAACACTGGCTGAAGAGGACTGCCCATGGACTATTGAAACCAAGTTTGGTTCCCATTGGCTTACTAGTTTCAGAGAAGATCTTTGAATGTATTTCCCAAAGGGTGCTATGTTAAACTATGTTCAGCACTGGCAGCCTTCTTGGATAAGGTACGAACATAAAAAAATCACAAACCTTGAAGAGGACAAAACAAGGAATCATGTGACCAAATTTTGTTCCAATTGACTAAGGGGTTTCAGAACATAAGATCTTTGAATGTATTTTCCATAGGGCCCTGTGTAACAAATATGATCCCTGCTGGCTGCCATCTTGGATAAGGTACAAGCATAAAAATTAAAACCCAAGATGACCATAAAAGGACCATTGTGACCAAGTTTGGTTCCAATTGGCTCTTTAGTTTCAGAGGAGAAGATCTTTGAATTCATTTCCCATTGGGTCCCTACATTAAACTATGTTTACCGCTAGCGACCACCTTGGATGAGTTGCGGACAAGCCCGACACAATTTTTTAATTGAACCACCGAAGGACTATTGTGACCAATTGTGTGTTTTCAATTGGCACAGTGGTTTCAGAGGAGAAAAGCTTTGAATGAAAAGTTAACGACAGACGTTGGATGCCAAGTAAAAGCAAATGCTCACCATGGCATAGCCAGATGAGCTAAAAAGGGGTAAAAATGTGAAATATCGACAAAAATGGCAATTACCCCAATATAGCAGGATACTTGTTCACTGTAGGCGAAGTAGATCTTGTTATATTGACCTCTTACACCTTTCATGTATCTTTAAATGTTTTTGAATTTACTGTTCCCCGTATGTTTCATTTTTAGAAACCATGCCCATGTTTGTTGACGGATGGATTAATTACATCTGGTTCACTGGTTTTAGAAAAGAAGATTTGTCCTTTGAAGCAGTGGAGTAAAAAATAACCTAGGTCCTGGCTTACCTATTAACAAGCTTAAGATAATGCAAATCTTCATTGGAAACAAACTCGGTCGTTGTTATTTTGTGTATTTATTGCGACCTTGCACATGACATATACGTTTCATATTCTATTTAAAAAAAGTGTCATCTGTCGCTATAACAAGGGACGACCATTTGATTTTCAGGGGGAGGCTTAAACGATTTTGCCTGGAAAATTTATTTAATTACATGAAAATTTCAAACAAATTGTTTATTTCCACCAAATGTCATATGAAATTATTTATTTGCATTTGCATATATAAAAAAAAAATAATTCTTCAAATCAAAATTAAATTAGATTTATTTTTTGACAAGAAAGATTATAATATTTATTTTCACTGACAACAAGATTAAATTATTTATTGACAAAATCGCCCAAGCCCCCCCCCCTGAAAATCAAATGATTGTCCCCTAATACCGTCAAACCTGTCCTGTGTGACCTCCCACGTTAACTCTGAAAAGGGTCACATAAGACAGATGCCTCTTCATACAGGTTAAATCAATATAAAAATCACCACTTTGGGATAAATAAAAGTTAGTCGTATACGACTGGAGGTCACTTAATACATGTGGTCACTAAGGCAGGTTTGACTGTAATTAATTCATCTTATTTTAAATATTATGGCCAAAACAGTGAGTTTGAGCTTTATTTTACTCTGTTAACAATGAAGGAGGGATATGGAGTAAATGCAAATGAGACAAAGTCTCTACAACTACATGGTAATAAGCAATGGAACAACGCTTTTATTGTTGTTCTTCATCTTCAAGTCGCCATGAGGCCTTCAACAATGAGCTTTACCTATACCTCATAGCAAATATTGTCTTTTATTTTTATTATGTTCTCAATCAGTTTGAGAAAATTGAATCAAAATTTCCTAGAATGATTCATATGCTAATTAAGTAACATGGCATATAATGCGAAGCATCTTAATATGAGATCTCTTAATATTTTTAATTTCTGATAGTAACCATAAAAAGTATAGAGTATGGGAGGTCCTTTGCAAATTCCTGCATGAACAAAAGCTCGGCCTACTCAGGTGCTAGTTCTCATTAAACTCTCTTTAAAACAATCCCATTCAGTGAATTTCAGACATAATGTATGCTTTCGAAAGATCAGTGCATTCAGCCAAGTGTTTAAAAAGCGTATGCATGTCAATTGAATAATTTCAGATTCAAAGGTATATATATACTTACATATAAACTATTCCTTATGAGAGTTTGCATAATTGGTGGTAGCCCTGGCGTGACGAATCAACTGTGAAACAAGGGAGACAAGTTATTGATAATTTTGAAATTAAAGTCGTCCCTTTTGTCGTAAATTTTAGTACTAAGATGACCATTTTTGTTCAATTCGAGATGTAAGATAAAAAAAAATGTAGATCTAACGGTTTCTGTTGTTTCCTTAATCTCTAGTTCTAAAGGATTGATGTGACTATTAAAGGGAAAGATCTTATGTCATCTGCAGCGGTTTACAAGACTGTGATGTCGACTGTAAAACTTCCGCAGCGATTACTTTGAATAATGGGCACTATACCGTAATAAGCGGTCAAAGGGTTACTTTGCCTTAGCTTCTGATAAGACTGGCAAAAATACCGGAAGCGAACAAAATGTTATTATTCAATGATGTTAAGTTTTTCTTTAATTTGTAATTTTAGAGATTAAAAGTTTAATTTCTTCTTATTAAAGAAGATACACGATACTATTTTTTGTGCTGTTATATGCATTGATTCCGCACTTTCAGTTTTTCTGTTGGAAAAACTAATTATTGCACAATATTAGGGGATTTTTTTTCAATAAAGGCCTTTGTGTTTATATTTTATTATGATACAGAGCACCATACCCATATTAACATGATTAGTAATGCATACTGACATGCGATTTTAATATTATAACACATATTGATAGAGGTCAACAAATAAGAAAACAATATTTTGGACGATTAAAAACTCCTTCATTATCATTGGAAAAGAAAGAGCAGTTTCTGCATGCAACAAATGTGTTACCGTTGTCACATCTTAAGTTTTTACAACCTTGCTTTTGCAGAAACAAACTTTTGAGTTTTGGTTATTTGTTATGAAAAAGTTATTCAATTTGATTCGTCCAATTTATGTCGACGATCATATTATTTTGCACCAAAAAAGTTGCAGTTTTAACCCCACAAAACAAACAAGAGTATAATCAGGTCTTTCTAAATGGTAAGTATGATCTGTTCCTAGTAGGTAATATACGATGGAACTGCTTAAAAATGTCTGTTTCAATTTGTGCGGTTATGCAGATGTAAACTTGGATTATATTGGCTAATTAACAATCTGCTAAATAACCATGTCTGCCATGCACGACAAGAAAATCAATAATCGTGATAATGTAGTGTTTCACCTAGACCAAAGTCATTCCAAAGCGGACATACAACGGGTCCGGAATATCAGTGTTTACTTTGGACGATTGCGCACTCCAAAAAAACTACTATTGATTGCTTATCGTACCGTTTTAAGGGTAAAGATCAATGATGACCACAAAATGCACGTGCAATTCTATAAGTATCAATGACTTCAAGAATACCATGGCTGATCAACATGTATTAAGAAAAATGAAATATGCAAGATTGATTGCATATTGCATTGAAAGATGTGTAGTTAAGTTGAGAATCGAAATTATATACACATATTACATCTTGCGCAATTCCCATTTAGCAGAGGGTAGAGGTCGATAAACTAGGAATTCCGAGATAGCCGCAATTTCGGGCTAGTCCAGTAACACACGCGCGAGGTGACAACGTCACAATAAAGATTAGGTTGATTTTTGAATGAGCCTTGTGGTCTGCGCAAAAGTCGAAAGTAAACACTTTATCCGGACACGTTGTATAAGAACATAAAGACAACATTCACAAACATGCAGTAAGTATGGATAAATAAACATATCGAAATTGAACCTCAGCCTGAAATTTACATTAAAAAATTAAATATGAAATACACCCATACTTGGAATAACATGTTAATTATATAAACTATTTTATCTGCATTCATTTTCAAAGCTTTTCGCTCACCGTTATTTTGCTGGTTCAATCTTTGTATAACATGAAAAATCAATAAATCATTCGTTTGTGTATTGGCCAGGTTACGCGGTCAGTCAACATGTAGGTCAATTTTAAATCGAAAGCCATGAAATAACTGGAGAGTTGTTAAAATGACAAGAAAAAATCACGTGAGCCTTCAAGCCTATTAACAGCTCTAAAAGATGATCTTCGTGCTTCCGATAAAAAAATGACAAGTTTCTTTCAAAATCGTATACATTGTGTATTTAAGTTATATTTCTTCATTTTCTTGAGTTGAAGTTATACTAAATTGAAAACAATATGCATGTTTATCAAATAACTCGTTTTTAGCTCACCTGGCTAAAGCCAGGGTGAGCTTTTGCCATCACTTGGCGTCCGTCGTCCGTCGTCCGTCCGTCGTCCGTCCGTCCGTCCGTCCGTCGTAAACTTTTCTTCAAAAATCTTCTCCTCTGAAACTACTGGGCCAAATGAAACCAAACTTGGCCTGGATCATCACCAGGGTATGTAGTTTAAAAAATATGTTCGGTTAGTCCGAGGACCAAACAACATGGCCGCTGTTACTAAAAATAGAACGTAGGGGTAGATTGCTGTTTTTGGCAAATAACTCAAAAACCGTAGCAGATATCAAAAATCTGACAGGGTAAAAATGATCAGAATGACAAGATCTACCCGCCGTGCAATTTTGAAGAAAATCCGATGACCCATGTTGGAGTTATTGCCCCTTTTCCGTAAAATTTTCAAAATTTTAATATTTTTAATTTTTTATTAGGAAAACTATAACAGATACAGCGATGGAAACGTTCAACATTCCCAAAATAGCGCTCATCGTGTGAATCGTGTGCGTTCATGGTGTAGATCGTTTGCGTTCATCGTGTAAAACGTATGCGCTCATCGTGTATCGTGTATCGTGTAACGTGTAACGTTCATTGCGTGTATCGTGTAGCGTGCGTTTACTCGTTTCATTTAAATTCCGCATTTTATAGATAGGTTTACCAGTTTTTTGCAAAACACCGTTGTTTATTTATTTTTTTTTCAACTCGAAATATACCTTTTTTAAAACCGCCGATTTTACAAGAAGAAAATAAAAATATTATCAGATTAAGTCTCACGTCTGGCGATTTTTTGTCACAAAAACATTTATTGTTTAAGAACGCAAACCTTTATTTAATCAACTTCATTCAACCTGTTCAATATAGTAGAACAATAACAGTCTAATCAGATTAACTTATTATATCTATGGTTAAATCAT
>MJUU01054313.1:35849-56067 GCA_002080025.1 Modiolus philippinarum | reverse complement strand
CCAACAATTTCTCATAGTACTACATAGGCACAATGTACCCGGTAACAACGTTTCACGTATATTCTCGGAGGTCACATGACGAGACTTACAGAGCCTATTGATGTTGGCTGTAAGATATTTTGAGTTATTATAATTGGCTTCTTTCATACCCACTGGTCAAACACTTATGAAATCTAGGACTTTTGGGATCTTTTTTACTTCCAATTATATTAAGAATATGTTTGCAGTACTGTATGTTTTCCTTTTCGACAAGCAACATCAGGCAAAGCTCGATATACAATACCTATTAATGTAACATAAATTTCAAACTCGTCATCATTTTCAAGAATGGCATTTTGAACTTAGTGACTCTCTTATTTTATTAATTATCTGACAGAAATATTCCAGAGTTAAGCCAATGTAACAATTGCCACTATTGGATTCAGATTAAAAAACTGATATATACTGAATATGGCTCAATACTTGATTTTTCATATTTACTGCATTTCCTCTTTCCTTGTTTTTACCTTTCTTTTTTCTCTGAGTTTCCTTCAGGTTTTCTTAGGAGATTTTTTCGTAGGGCTTGTCCATATAATCATCAAATTTGTAAGAATAAAGTGACAATTATTTACATTTTTTTTAAAATATTCTATAAAGTTTTGCATGTGTTGGAATACAGAAACATTTCATAAATTCAAAATTTATATCGCAAGTTAGACAGGTGATTGAATAACAGTTTCACAATTTGTCTTTTTAATATGTACATTGTAGTTAAAATTCAGTGCGTTCAGCCTCAAGAAAATCATCATACACTCTATTGCGTAAGGACTATGAGCTGCAGTTAGCTTTATGGGCTAAGAACCATGAGCAGCGATGAGCTCTGCGCTTAAAGACTTTTAAAAAGAAGTAACCATAATAACTTAATTATTATCTGCAATAGTTTCTAAAACATGCTTTGCGACCCAGTTACCTAATAGCTTAAACAATTTGAACAGTAGTTAAATAATGGCGCTCGAACTTCCAGCAAGTAAGATTTACATGTGCAGCTTAATGGCTGTAATTAGTTTAACGCCTTTGGAAAGCACCGATCTAATGGTTCAGAACCTTATGTGACAGTAAACTGACTTCAAGACTTTGAACAGCTGTTAATTAATGCCTGAAAGACGCTAAGTACTAAAGCAGCAGTACAGTAACGGCTTTAATGAGAATATTTCTTATGGATGCTCTATCGTACTTTCAGGTTTCCGCATTTTATCATTTAATTTTTTTTTGCAATTTCCAAATAGCATTCTGACCACCTGTTTATAGTGCCCATATCTCATGACTTTATAATGCTAAGTTTTCTTACAGTTGACTCCATGAGTGCCCTATGATTGTTTATGTGTTATGATTGACTTTTTGTGTTTTTTTGTTGTTGTCCAAAGTGATTGTAAGAACACTTTGTCAGTTAATTTTATGTTTTGCTGGCGATCCCGCATACATGATCGATGTAGCCTTCCTCGACACTTGGCAATGAATTCCTTCCAAACCGGTGATAGGGGCCGTCTTGAACATACTCATGGTGGCTTCAAGATGAAGAACAACAATAAAAGCGTTGTTCCATTGTTTTGTTCTTCCATGTATTTGTAAGTGATTGTAAGAGAACTTTGCCAGTTTAATTTATGTTTGTTGTTATTCCGCATCTATGGTTCAACAGGTAAAAAAGACATGGACGTAGCGTTGCTCGACATCTAGCAATGAATTCCGCTAAAACCGCTGCTAGGGGTCGTTCTGAACTTACTATGAGATATTGGCAAAGCTCATTTTTGAAGGCCTCATGGTGACTTCAGAATGAAGAAGAACAACAAAAAAAGCATTGCTCCATTGCTTGGTCTACCAAGTATTTGTAGAGACTGTGTCTCGTGTACATTTACTCAATATCTTTTCATTGTTTATTTAGGACTTTGAACGGCAGCTTACATATCATAATGGACTCAAGGTTAACATTGTGTGTATGGCTCTAAAACGACAGGAAATAAATGGATTTTCGGCTTGAGCAGCGGTTGAGTAATATTGGCAAAAGACATTGAGCTGTTCATTTGTTCAAAATTAAATTTAAAAACAAAAATGTATTGTCTCTATTGTAGCATGTCATTGTCGCAGCTGATTTTGGTATTAAAAGAATTAAAAGATTTAAAAGTACTGATATTGAGTTTTACAAATATTTGAGGATTAAGGTATGCTATTACGTGATATATTTGAAGTAAATGATCCTAATGCACCAATTGTGCCATCACCAAAAAGAGGGAATGGAATCACAGACTCACAAATTATCAATTTAGTAAAACAGACGCTGCAGAAGTCCTATTCGACATGCCTATAAAAAGTATCAATATCACAATTGATCAAAATATGTAAATAAAAAGCATAAAAAGCAAATGGAACGTAGGGATATCACAAGTCTTGGACAATTAAGACATAAATAGTCGAAATGGCCTTTCCGGTACTCAAATAAACAGTATTTAATAGTTCTTGTAATATACCTTAGTCTGCTTACAAGAGAGATCAAAATCACAATGCATCAGTATGGTAAATAGTGCTGGAAAGAAACAACATAATAAAAAAGTAAACAAGAACAAAAAACAAAAACCAAAAAAAAAAAAAAAAAAAAAAAAAAAAAAAACAAAAAAACCCCCAAAAAAACAACATGAACAAAAAACAAAAAACAAACAAAATAAAACAAACAAACAAACAAACAAAACAAATAAACAAAAAATAAAACAAAGCAAGATCAGCACGAATTGTGACTACAAGTCTTGTCAAGTGACACCGAGATTTCACAATGAATTCTCAATTCGAGAAATTTTCAAACCAAATTGTTTAAGCAGAATGACATTTAAATTTTTCTGTTCGAAACGTTATATATTTTCGTCCAAGATGCAATTATTGAGTACAATTCATATACCCAGAAGCTAACTAAACTGGAAAATTTAACGTATGGGAAAAATCTAATTGTTTTTCTGAAATATGTCTTTAATTAGTAGTGAAAGTGTTGTAATAGGTCTTCTACCGACCTAAATTTAATTGCTGTTTCAGGAATACATTCATGACAAAGAAAATGCGTTTTAACTGCTACGAAATATTGTAATGAGGTATCGACAAATATGATATCGTAGCAGGAGCTAAAAACTACATATTTTTTTTTATATAGTTATACTGCAAATCAATATGAAAACGCCAAGTGTAACTATAGCCTGGAAGGAGAGATGACGAGGTTCAAAAAATATAAATCTATCAATATGAAAAAAACTTTTCACAAAAAAAAGAAAAGAAAAAAAATAATTTGAACGCTTAAATCATATAAAAATGAACACGGTAATATGGTATCAAAGTTCAGTCCGATAAAAATTAATAGATCAAGTCTGTTGTAATCACGTCAAACAAACGTTACATTATACTGATTAACTCATAATGGCAACCATAGAATCTACGGAGTCTTGATTTCAAGCATTGCTGTTTCCTGGATAGTAATAAACATCTATAATTGTAAAGTCCTCTTATTGGGAGGACGATATACACATACGCCATACATTCGGCCAGGAGGGATATTGCTACTAAGACATGGGCAACTGACGATAGGAAAGTTGAAATTATCACGTTTTTCATTAATTCTAGTTTAAATCGTCCATCTTAGTCAAGTTTGGGAAACCAATGTAAATAATTAGATTAAATGAAATTATAGAGGCAAACGAAAAGACCTCATCAACGAGGTCAGACAATTTATGACGATACACTCCATAGAATAACAAGTTATACGACAATATTACAGCAGGGAAAGATCTTTTTTTTATATAAATCTTAATGTTTTCTACTCATGTTTTAGCATTTCCGTCTCTTTTAGTTTTATCAATTTAGCCCAAAGACCTTTTATTGTGTCCCAAAATATCATTTTATTCAAACATATGAATGTAAAGTAAGTGAGAACCGAACCATCAGTCCAAAACGAACAATCCAATTACAATGGCAACGTCGGAAAAACAAGGAAACATCGTGATAAATGATTAATGAGGGATATGGAGTAAATGCACATGAGACAAATCCTCTACAAATACATGGTAAAACCAAGCAATGGATGAACGCTTTTATTGTTGTTTTTCATCCTGAAGTCACCATGAGGCCTTCAACAAGAGTTTTGCTCATACCTCACACTAATTTCAAACGGAAGTTTGAGTGGAATCCCTCTAGATGTAGTACCACGCTGCATCGATGTTTATCATGGCATGGATGCAGGATTGTCAACAAACATACAATTGGCAAAGTGTTCTTGCAACCGCTGTCATTGGTTTTCCGACAAAAAGACCCAACATGAGACAATCACAACATATAAACAACCAAAGGGCACTAATAAAAGACCTTAATAACGTTAAATCTATAAAAAAATCAGAGGAGTTGAGTTTGCCTCGGAGTTTTTTTAATGACTTGTATCTCATAAAGTAGATCAGTGTAAAAAATGTCATTTATCTCAAATTCTACTATTGTCAAATTGAGTAGGTAATATCGTTAACTATTTTGTCAAGCACTGGTATTTAATATTTATATCGGTCAACAGATGGAAAATATGGAGCAGTCAGAATGTAGGTTACTCCTTGGAACACATGTACTGCATTACAAAATGCACTGCTTATTATGAAACTTAGCTATACTCCTTGAGCTAGCCGGCCATCTTTCTAAATTACATTTTGTCTTATTCTTTCTTTCTCAACTCCTTGAGCTAGCTGGCCATCTTTCTAAATTACGTTTTGTCTTATTCTTTCTTTCTCAAGATTGTGGTCTTGGAGTTAGTAGTCTATCTGTTTTGAAGTTTATGTGCATGATTATTATACTATAGGAAAACGGGAAAGAGAAAGGGGAGGTTTGGATTCCCATAAACCGGTTAAACCCTACCGCTAGCTTTTACTCATGCCGGTACCAAGTCCGACTATTCCGAGTTCCTTTCTTTGTCTACGTTTGCCTTTTGCCTTTTCATTGTTCATTGGCGGATCCAAAGGGGGGGGGGTCCGGGGGTTGGAACCCCCCTTTTTTCTGGGCAATCATGTATTTTTTAATGAATATCCTAGTGTTTTACTAAGAAAAACCCCAAAAATTTTCGCGCCTCGCTCCGCTCGCCGATATTCTCTTTAAATTATATTTGGAACTCCCCTTTCAAATTCCCTGTTGTTTTTTGCGCAGTTCCCTACATGCCCTAGTAGATTGCGGCATGTGATTGTAATTTTCGGCAATTGTAAGTGTTTCTTATTATCTTAGCTATATTAATACTATATTCAGATATCATTTACCATATTATTTGAAGCCGTGAACTCTGTTTTCCAATTCAGCTATATATTTTTAATATAATTATTTTATTTATATATGTAGGCCCCAGAATCAATATTTCAAGGTAAAGGAAGATATTCTAGAAAGGTGAATTTTCATATTTTCCAAGAAACTTCACACTATGAGAAAAAAATTGGAAAACACTTATATACATTAAAAATAGGGAGTTACGAGAAGCCAGCACCGGCATCCATGAGACTTGTTAGTATTGATATGATGTTGCAACGTAAATTCTGGAGGAATCTTGACAGCTTTATAGACCATAATATATGTAATTAAAACACAACTATAGGTGATATTCTACACAAGAAAGTTTTAATCTTGAAGGCATTGAAAGACTATAGCCAGCTATCAAGTGTTCCGAAAGGTATTTTCTTTATTTCACAGTTACTTAAGGTCTGTTAATTTAATTTTTAAAGTTGGAATGTGTGAATGATAATATTATGTTTTTCTGATATTGGTGTCATATCTAGCGTGATTGTATCCCGAATGTAAAATATCAAGAACGCACCTAAAAAGATTTCGAACGATAATGCACTGTTTATCTACAAACTACTTCTATCTTTTTTGTATGCGTAAGACCTGAAAATCATATTATGATTAAATTAATAATGATATTATCAAATTTTATTATTTTCTTGAACGATGGATTCCATAAATGTATAACTTGCCATAGACTATATCTTACCTAACCCGAAGAGGAGTAATTACCTTTTTTAATTATTTCATTAGTAATTATTCTTATACTTCAAAAAATGTTTGTTATTTAATCACTTGAGCAGCAGCTCTACCCAGAAGACAATTGAAGCAAGGCAAATGCAATGAATAGCCAGGGTATCCTTTATAGAAATTTACAAGTTTACATCTCGATTTCGGAAGCTTCTTTAGAGTCCGAGATTATAATCATAATTCATTTTAATATGTAACGATGCTTATGCTTTAAGGACGGACTTAGAATTCTTATCTTTAAATGCCATCGAAGTATTTACACGTCAAAAAAGTTCTCAGCTCCAAAAAAGTTAAGTTTTTTAGCTCTGCAGAAACGAGCTATTCACTCAAAGGTTATAAAAATTAATCAAAGAGAGGAAAAAATTATCATATTATGTACTCGTGGTGACTTCAATATGAAGAACAACAATAAAAGCGTTGTTCCATTGCTTATTATTATCATTTTACAAAAGAATATGGAGTAAATGAACATGTGACTATAACACATATATGTTAACTCCAAAGGCAATAATTTAATGAGCTGTATGACCATTTCGGAAATTAATTCCTCATCAGCAACACTAGAACCCAAACAAGGAAATCCATATTCAAAAAATGTTTAAAATGCATAAAACCAAACGAAATCCGAATAATCAGTAATATCAAATACAGCATGTATTTGTAGAGACTTTGTCTCATTTGCATTTACTCCATATCTCTTCATAGTAATCATATTGTCTATTTGTCTCCCTTTTTTAGAAATCCAGAGATCAGAAACCTCCACATGGTAGTTATATTGTTAATATTGTAATTGTTTGAACTTCTACATTTGTTCTTTCACCCAAACCTTACAAATATATGTTTAAGCAGTTTTCGTAAAAAAGCAATAACAGTTTTTTTCCATCAGACTCGACACTTTTATTACTGAATTTAAATTTTTTGATTTTCATATCGCATTTCAATTGTCTGAAAGACTACAATTGTACAATATATGATAGCATCAACATATCTTAACTTAATTTGTTACTGCTCTTATCATTATTGCTAACTACGTAAAGATCATCTAGATGCGATCAATTGATGGACCTTGATACAGTTTGAAGATCATGCTTACCTTCTCCACCAGGTGATACCTCAAGTAGGGGTTCACACTGTTAGTGATTTCGGCTTGTGGCAGTCTTCTTCATTTTTGTTTATTTGTTTTGTCTTTGTAAGGTTGTGTCAATTTGTGTAAAATATGAATTGCAGGTTTTGTTTTTTGTTCTCCTTTCTCTCTTTTGCCTTCGGTATTCGTTCGCCGATGTATAAAAACATTCTCAACAAACTCTAATTCTCTGTTGTTAATATTCTAAATGACAGACTGAGTTAACATAATAATCAAACTTCACCTTGTTTTAATCTTAAGCTAAAAACTTAACCGTCCTATTAAACAGAATATAAAACCATATGTAAAACTAAATATTGTCCATTGAAACGGTATGATTTAGTTATTTTTGGTTTTCATTTAAATGAAGAGAGCATTTACTTTAAGAGGCTAACATTGAGTAGATAAATAAAATCAGTGTTGTACTATGTTACGTTGAATTTAGGAGAGGATATGAATCTTCCATCTATTTGGCCAAGAGGACCATTTGCTTTGATTAAAACAAAGGAGGGAAAATATGGGAGATCAAATTGTCCGGTTGGAATGTCCACTGCTCTATCAGTTACATGGTGCACAGACAAACGTATCGTAAACTGGAGGGAAACAAGTGAGAATGATATGTCTCCAAATGGACATTTTTCAGGTATTTTCTTAATATTTATTAATGTGTTTTGATGACATGGAACAAAATAAAATATAATACAACATATACTATATTTCAATCATAGAATGATAGGATCTTTCATAAGGTCAAATTAAAGATCAGGATATCTTTTACGAGTGCTAGAAATTTTGTCTTTTCTCGAGTTGTCACACAAGTGACAACCGAACCGTCAATCAAAAACGAACAATCTAAGGACAATGACAACATCAGAAACAAAAAAGAGAGAAAAAAAACAGAGACACAACATGGGTACGGCACAGAAAAGAAAAATGAAGACACACACACACAAAGATGAACAACACCGACCCAATGAAAAAACATGGGTGAGATCAGGTGCACCGGTAGAGTTAGCATAAGACACCCGCCGTGTTGAACATGTCAAATCTGGTAGAAAAGTCAAATCCGGTAGAGGAAACAACAATTAAGCTTTAGAGGGAAAGATATGTTGTCATCTGGGAAACAGATATCCAATAGTGGTCCACAAGATGGTGATGTCGACCGTAAAACTTCTTGAGGGATGACTTTAAGTTTTGGGTAACATACCCTTGTTGAAGTAGCCTATTTGTGAGCAACCGGGCTCTATGAAGGAAGTCACTGTATCGAACACAGGCTCTTGAATAATGAGCTGGGAGATGTAAACCCCTTATGCCGGCGCTGTTGGGATGTTGCTACAAAGAAAAGGGAAGTTTACTATTGGAAAGGTGATGTCATCGCGTTTGTCGTACAGCTTAGTTTGAAGTCTACCTCTGTTGTCAATTTGAAGGCGAAGGTCAAGGAACGAGGCTGATGTAGAAGTGTCTGTGGTATCCTTAATTTCGAGCTCTTTTGGATAGATCAAATGAAAAAATCACCAAAGCGAGGGTTGTTTAGTGACAAAATATCATCTATATATCTGAAGCTAAAATTGAAGGATTGGGCCAGTTTTTTTATCTGTATTTTAAAGAAGTCCTTCGATGAATTCAGCTTCATTAGAGTGAAGAAACAGATCGGCTGGGAGGGGCGCACAGTTTGTTCCCATAGGAATTCCGATAGTCTGTTGAAAAACAAGTCCTCCAAACTGGACAAATATATTGTCGATCATTCTTTCTTTTTATTGAATGAATTCTTCAAAACTTTTTCTCCGCGAAACAATAAAGATATGTTGGTAGAACCATACATGAGAGAGTTTATTTAAAGTCTCGTCATTGCGGTACATTTAGATGACAAATATGACTCCTTTGGGAAATTTTTGCTTTTAAATTACTGAGACACAGAAAGAAATCTTCACCAGAAAATCTTGACCGAATGAAACAAAGCAAAATAAAAAATATCTTAGCAGACGAGTCGTTACAAAGTTTTGTTAGTTTGTCTGATTTACTCAACAAACATGGCTGGTATGGAAAATCAATGTTCAAATGATATGGAAATATGGTAATTTTTTTTCGACGTTTACCTTACTTTGTCTTACATATACGATAGACATGACCGACATGCGTACTTTTTGTAGGATTTTCTGATTTTAAAAAATCTCATATGAAACCACATTTCCAAGTAAAATGAAAATTTAAAGGCCATATATCACCAATCTCCGTGTTGTTTTGTTACTTTTCCTGACCTGTACGTGTTGCCATGTCACTTTTCCTGACCTCTCTTTGTTTTTGTGTTACTTTGTCTGAACTTTCACTGGAGTTCACACTGTGAGTGCCTTTGTTCTGAATGTTGTGGTTTCTGGTTCTGTGCTTTGTGTCTGTCTGGCGTCATTGTTTTTGTGTCGAACGTCATTGTTTTCTGTGTTCTCGTTTTTGCCCTGTCTTTGGACTTCGATTTTTGTGAATATCACCCCTTTGTTCCTTCGGTATTCTACTGCCGTTGTTTCTGACCTGCATGTCTTTGAATGTTATATTTCCTGAGCTGTCCATTGTCCGTGTTTCTCTTTTACTTTTCACAACATATTTTCTTTTATTCACTTTAAGGAAATGTATTTACAAATATGATTCAGCTGAACTTTTGTGTGAAACGACATGTTTCATCAAATGAAGAGGAGTGGCCAAAAGGAAATTACTGCATTGTGAAATATAAGAGTTGTCCTGAAGGTAATACCAATAGGGTCTGTAAGTCTCGTGTAATTTTGAAACTTCCGGGCACATAAGTTGTACCCGGAAGTTGCATTTTTATCAAAAATATATGACGTTTCAAACAAAAACTTTGAACGTCATAATCCTTATACGTCATATTTTGGCAGGAAATGTTTTCAAACTACAATTTTATCGTGATTTCTCGGGTGTCACATGACGAGACTTACAGACCCTATACGAATAACAAAATACTTAAGGATGTAGTTAGGTGAGGTTTTTGCAATTTGTAAAAGTCATTCGGATTTCTCTGATTTTTTCCAGTATCACTGTGTACAATATTTTGCCCCATTACACCCAATTTTCTGGTCATCAAAGTCTTCAGAAGCTCTTTTTAAGTCGGTAAGAAAGATTTTATTAGATTGTAGATTTTGCTTCCATGTGAAACAAATCAATATTGTGTCCATGCTATACTAAGGTAAAAGTCCAAGAGAGCCTTTCCCGCAATTTTTTAAAATGTGGAATATCTTGAAAACAAGGCCCATAACCTATCAATATTTTTAGCCTACTTTATTCCTTTAACAATGCTCTTTCCATTTAGGGTATCAATTTAAAATCGAAGATTTATAAAATTTCACCTAACTACATCCTTAAGTGACTGTAAATTTAGTTGCTTTATATGGGTATTTTGTAAACTCGTGTCCCTTTCAGTGCAGATTATATTAAAATATTTGGAAGACCATAAACCAAAAACTCCTAAAATCAGATAGAGCATAGAATCCAAAAAGGTCTAAATGACAAGCGTTAAACAGGTAAGAACAGAGCTATGCAAAAGGGAGAAATATAGTTTCTACAACGAGAACTAAGTTGATTATGAAATTTCTCACATCGAGTTAAATAAATTTTGTTAATTTTCCTTTTAACAATAATATTTAGTATTTAAAAAAGACATAATCATCGGCAAGCCTCGTTTTCAAACATTTCAAAATTTATTTAACAAGATGTGAGAAATTGTACAACACCGAGGATTATGTTCCGAATAGATTTGGCGGGAAATTTCACGCGAGTTGTTCTCTCACTAGTGACGAGAAATATTTTTATCACATCGGTCAGGCGTTGGTTAAATTTGCTAGAAATTAGAGAAACACCTTAATTTTAACAAAAATTTACTTAAATTTAGATATAGCAAGTTTTCAGATAAAATCTGACTACTGAGTTGGTGAATACCTACCGTTTGTTTTATAATTAAGAGGGTTTTATAATATATATACTTTGTTCTGCACAAATAAAAATTAACATCGAATAGATTAATACATACTATTACAATATGACTAAAGCAAAGCTATACTTAAAACATTACCGTATATTGTATTTGAAGTAAAGAATTCTGTTTGGTGTCGTTTTGATGCCTCTGCTGGTGGGTTGTAAGTCACCGTGGGTATTCACCAAACCAGTAGTAAGAACGTCGGTGCTGACCCGGAAACCGATTTTTTTAAACTTGCAATATCTAAATTTAACAAAATTTTGTTTAAAACTAAGGATTATCTCCCTCATGCATTGCTCTGTCCTTAGCTTCTTTTTAGATCTGTTTGGTTATTTATTCTTTATCAGCTTGTGCACGGTTTAGGTTAATGGACTTCCAAATGTTTTTGGTTTTATCTGCACTGATGAGACATAAGTTGTCGAAATGTGCATATGCAGAAAATAAATAACAGTAACTTCGGTATTTTTGTTATTTGAATTAAGAAGTCGTTTATGTAAATAAAAGGCGGTCGTTTTATCAAAGGTTGTACGCCGTATAACGTTTGTACGTTACAAATGATATTAAATTCAGAAGTTACTTTAAATTTTGTTTCTGCAGTTGGCCATTTGTAAAGTTTGTTTCTGCAGTTGGCCATTTGTAAATTTTGATTCTGCGGATGGCCATTTCGACAACTTATGTCTCTTCAGCACAGACCAAAACGTATGTGTATGACGTATGTTACTTTGTAAACTACACCCAGAACTTGTAATCTGTAAAATAATTCAACCCCAATAATTTGCAAAGAATTTTCATTCGAGGGTCTCAAATATCGTGGTTTTATGAAAACACGAACTGTAGAACAAGGTCGTGGATAGAAAGCTCAGAAAAAAACATTCGAAATGAAAACCACCGTTTTCTGTGAAGACATTGTTACGACTAAAAAATACAAGAAAAACCTAAAATAAATGAAAACTTCGGTCAATGTATAAGAATTCATTTATTTAAGAATAGAAATGAAATCTGCGTTGAATATTTAATGCCAATGATTATGTCTTTTTTAAATACTAAATATTATTGTTAAAAGGAAAATTTGAAAATGAAATAATATACCATACACATTTCTGTACAAAAATCTCGTCAAAGCATACTTCAACATCTTATAATTCTTTTTAGCTCACCTGACCAAAAGGGTCAGTGTGAGCTATTGCCATCACCTGGCGTCCGTCGTTCGTCCGTCGTCTGTCCTTCCGTTAAACTTTTCACATTTTCATCTTCTCCTCTGAAACTACTGAAGCAAATTCAACCAAACCTTACAGAAATGATGTACTAAAGGTCCTTAAAAATTACTGCTCATTTTGTTCCGATCCGACAAAAAACATGGCCGCCAGCACGGAACATGGTTTAACATTGGACCCTATGGGAAAATCACATTTTCATCTTCTGCTCTTTAAAGGCTGAGGCAAATTCAACCAAACTTTACAGGAATGATGTATGAAAGCTTCTTTACACAGATTGCTCATTTATTTCCAATCCGACAAAAAAACATGGCTGCCAGCGCGGAATTTAGGTGTAGCATTGGATCCTATGGGAAAAATCACATTTTCATCTTCTGCTCTTAAACCACTGACTCCAAACCTTATAGGAATGATGTACTAAAGGTCCTGTACTAAAGGTCCTTAACGAAGATTGCTCATTTCCTTCCGATCCGACAAAAAAAAACATGGCCGCCAGCACAGAACAAGGTTTAACATTGGACCCTACGATAAAATCATATTTTCATCTTCTCCTCTGAAACCACTGAAGCAAATTCAAGCACACTTTACAGGAATGATGTACAAAAGGTCCTTAACAAAGATTACTCATTTTGTTCTGACCAGAGAAAAAACATGGCCGCCAGCACGTAACATAGTTTAAAATTGGACGCTATGGGAAAATCACATTTTCATCTTCTCTTCTGAAACTACTGAAGCAAATTCAACCAAACTTTCCAAGAATGATGTACTTAAGGTCCTTAAATAAGATAACTCATTTCGCTCCAATCAAATAAAAACCATGGCGACCAGCATGGAACATAAACTAACATTGGACGCTATGGGACAATCACGTTTTCATCTTCTCCTCTGAAACCACTGAAGCAAATTCAACCAAACTTAACAGGAATGATGTACGGAAGGTACTTTACAAAAGTTGCTCATTTCTTTTCGATCCGACCAAAAAAAAAAAAAAATGGCCTCCACTGCAGAACATATTTGAACTTTGTGGCACGGTAAGTGAAAACCACACTTTTCATTATCTTCTCTGAAACTATTCAAGCAAATTTAACTAAACTGTATTTGAATGATGTATTGAAGGTCCTTTGCAAATATTACTCATTTCAATAGGATCAGACACAAAACACTTGTGGCAATGGAGAACAGCTTAACATTAGACCTCATTGGTAAAATACATCTTTTTTGGTCATGCATGGCATAGAAGAGTTTCGTCACGCGAGCGATACAGGCTCAGTCTCTGAGCCTCTAGTTAATGAATCCGGAAAAAAACTCAACGAAGCAGAACAATATTAGCGTGCAAGAACTTAATCAAAGGAATGAAATGAAATGAAAAGTTACAGGATATAAGATTTAGGTTCAGTGTTTATCTTGTAAAATATTCATCACAATTATTATCTTATTTTATGTTATTATTTGTACACTGTAATTTGGTCATTTGACGTCACGTGACGTTTTGTAAATATGGTGTAAACCAGGTATTTCATGATTTATAAATTTGTTTAAAGAGTCAAAAACTCGTAAATGGATAATGCAAACAGGTATTTAAGGCCAGTGACCAAAACAAAAAAAAGTCGACAATTCATGGACTCGACACTCTGATTGAAATGGCAGTGAACTTGTAGGTATTTTTGGGCAAGGAACTCTTCGTATGAAAATGGGAAAACAGTTACCAACTACAAGGCAAACGTTTAGTATTTAATCTGGGAATGAGGTGTCCACATGGTATTATTTTCCTACTGTAGAAATTTGTGACATTTTTTGTTTAGCAACAAATTGCATTATATTGTCAAAAATATTAAATAAAATTTAGGGTCAAAGTGCATTTAAGTGCAAAATTTAAGGGTTTTACACAGAAATGATAGGGATTTTTTTCCATATGAGAGGATAGCTTGAAAATTTTACATATAAAAGATGAAAATTATGGGTCACCGTTGAAATAAGAGAGACAAATTGGTGATATCCATGTGAAATGCTTTTATCAAATTATTTCCCTTGCATAATATAATGTGTTCTATAAATCATTTATAATAAATATACATATTTCAAGCATATTTATTTCAGTAAACCCTTATGTAATTAAATTCTTGTAAAAGTGATAAGGAAGAATTCCAAATACTTTGGAACTTTCTTTACATTTTAAATAAATATTTTGTTAAATTTCGTAATTAATGAAAACCTAAATAGAAAAGTATTAGACAAAAATGGCTGAATAATACCACTGAGACACCTTAAATAATATGTTTTGCCAGTGTAGGAGCGTTACTATATAAAACTTTTAAATATGAATTTTAGGTTTTTTGAGGGGTTCTGTACTACGTAACACACCACAGGATGGATGTAGAAATTCACCTGACAATCAAAGACTTTACATGTATGATGCTTCGAATTCGTATTATCAAGATATGATGATGAATTTTTGTTGCAGGTAAGTTCGTTCTAGGGTCAAAATGAGGTTATTTGATATGTAATGTATTAAGGTGGACAGGTAGTCTTCTTCCAATTTGAATTTGTGATTCGGGCTCTACTTGGTATTATCTGCTTTTTCATAAACGCATTTTTTATTCATAGTGGAATTATTTCATACACATCAAAAGGCCATGAACTTACATGTATATCGCTAAATCGATATGTTCTGATAATGCGAGGCCAAAATAGCCTAGAAAGGGATATTTAAAAAGGGAGAAAATCGAATAAAATATTTTATCTAGATATTGCTACGAAAATTTACACTATACAAATTATTCGGAAAGGAGACATTAACCCACAATTTTCTTTATATTATTTTTTCAGAAGGCGTAACTGATGAATTAACAAATAAAGAAATCTGTAGGTTGGTTTTCCTAATATATTCATTAGAAATATTTGAGAATTTTATAATGTTATTTTTAATTAAGCATGATACATCCTTTTTTTAATTTCTATATTTCAGCGCCAATATCATAAAAAATTGAAAATAAAAATCAACTGACTATCATTTAATGTAGATCGACACTAATAAACGGCGCATTCGATTGGAGCATTTGCGAAACACTAGTCAGACCGACACTAATACACGGCGCATTCGATTGGAGCATTTGCGAAACACAATTTAGATGCGGAACTGATTTGATTTTCAAGCGGTAAAGTACCTTTATTGGCCTTTTCATTGTGACATCATAATAGATTGACATACACTTCCCCGTGAATTAGCTCCCCTTTCGTGTAATATTGTCTATTTCGTAAACTGCATAAAATATCTCTTAAACAAACGGTGGCATAAAGATTTTTTCAGCTCAACATAAACCTGAAGTGAATAGCTCTGAAATATCAAACAATAAAAATATCTATCTTGTATTTATTTCATATGAAAGCTAAGCAATAAGTATCTTTTCACAAACCTGCTTACAGCAAAAGATGTTCCGTGACATATTATTTTTTTTTTTATTTTTAAACAAATGGACTTAGACGTATAAAATATCTTAAAATAAGAAAATTCTGTCTGATATTTTTATAAGAATCGAACTACCTCAAAATACCCATTAAATGTCGGTTTTCTAGTTGCGTCAAATTTACATCTGCAGAAAACAATTTTACAGCAACTTCGGTATTTAGATATATTCAAACCAATAAATAATCGACCAAATGCATTGTATGTGATTATGCAACAATTTTAATGTACTGAAAACTTTCTTCTCCGTGAATATGATGTATTTATTATATAGATAGGGGTGAATGATGGAGCCTTCTCAGTTAAATAAATCTCATATTGTCTACGATGAAAATAAAGGATTTCTAGTCACAGGAAGAAGTGACGTCACAATATCTCGTCAACGTCGTTGTCAAGTAAACAACTGGCGCATTTAAATGAAAAAAAAAAAATCCGCATACAAAATTTCAGTTTTTTGGCAGAACATCTATAACAAAAAACATAAATAATCGACCATCATGAATATAAAAAAAAATGTCACTCGTGTCGATCAAGGCAGGGGATTTAACTCTTTATAGTGCAAGTTCTGCAACTCGTTATTAATCCTTCTGCGTTGTTCGACATTCCTGATATTTCTATTGATATTCACGACGGTCAATTAGTAATACAATAAATATTAAAAGTGGTAATATGTATGCTTTTGACCCGTAAGTTTATCAAGTATACACTCAAGATGAAGAACTTATGGCTGATGTATTGCTAAATTGTTCCTATTGTCACAGACTTCAATTTATTTGCTTAGTTAAAAGTAAATCATTATACGAGATTTTTTTTTATTTCAAGTTATATGTTTAACAAACCTTGTTGTAGTAGCCTTTTTGTGGGCAACATGACTCCATCAAGGACGTCACTGTATCGACTACTAGGATTTCACATTCAAGGGTAAAGATTTTGGAAACATTTGCTTCATTGTAGTTAGACAATATTCAAATTTGATAATCAAAACGTGAAAAATATTACCTTTTGTTATACTTTATACCTTATAATATTTTCCTTTTCTAAATACATTAGAAATAAAAATTGACAATTCAACTGTTTATTTTCTCAAACCAAACACGATCTGTTGACGGTCAACAGTTTTCAGTCTGTTGACCGATTCCGATGTGTTGACCGTTTGCCTTATTATGATTGGTTTATTGACTTCACGCGTGTTTCACGTAATCCCCTGTCGTCTGAAACGCCAACAAGTCTGAGCATATGAAGCGTATTAAACAAATCTGAAGGTTGGAATACCAAAAATATAGTATATATATATATGCGCCAATAAAGCAAATCAGCATATTTTTATAACAAAAACATAATAAATATAGATGGAATAGACGGGGTACTCAAACATCAGTTGTTTATTTGATCCTCTAACTAAACTGGTACACTCAGCCTCAGTCCTCGGGTCAAGCTAAACAGCTGTTGTTTTCGTACCCGGTAAATAACTGCATAATGTAACGGTAGTACTATTAGAATTAGCAGTAAATGGGGAAAAAGAAACATTATGTGTTTAAAAAAGGTGGAAATTCTACTTAAATTCTGCTGAAGTCTCAATATATAAGATAGATATCCCTTTTATATTCAATCCCGTGAATAATACAACACCCGAGGTCTTCAACTGTAGATATTTTACGAAAGGATATGGAGCAATTGAACATGAGACCATAACACATATGTTAACTCCAACTGCAATAAGAGTCTCTTTTCATTATCTAATACATGTATCTAATAAGTTAGACTAAAAGACGGTAACTTGTTTCGTGGAGAACTATAATTGCCATGGTTCACATGTAAATATACCTCAGTATATAATCATTACTACAAAATTTTCTAAAAGAAAATTATTATTTGTCACCTTTTCCTATTTTGTAACTATTTAACGGTCAATAGTTTCTCAGACTTTTCACTGGCAGTGTGACTATTTTTCCCGGAATATTTTCCTACTTTCCGACTTGATGAAAATTTTGTTGATAATTCAGAATGCTCCGACATCATATTTTCCAAGTGATTACTCCGTAACAAGCAACGCAAATTGCAGTGAACAATATACACTTTACAGCAGAATAAATTTTATTGATGAAAATAAATGTGATTAACATAATAAGAATACAAAATGATTTAAAAAATACTGCTAACGAGAGAATTATTATTTAAAGATGATTTAAAAATCATTAGTCTTTTATTTTAAATAAAATACTTATAGACTGTTTATTTGGGAATAGCAAGTTTGTTGTCCCCTTGTTCCTACTTATTGAACTCGGCTACGCATCGGTCAATAGTCAGGATCTCGGTGATAACAAACTTGCTACTGTAAAAGGGGCTATTTTCGCGTGGCTTCAATTTCGCGATTTCGATACAAAACCATTTCGAGAGGTTTTATTTTCGTGATTTTCACTAAAGTTTCGTTACGCTTGTAATAAAAACATTTATGCGAGGGAGAATTTCGCGAATATTTCGCCAATCGCGAAATTAGAGAAAATAAAAGCCTTGCGAAAATTCTCCCTCTCCTCTCATAACCAGTCAATAAGTATTACAGTTACAGTTACGCATTTTGTTATATATTTCCATTGTTTCTCCTGCAGAAACGACAGTAATTCGTCCATTGCTATCAATCTGCCGATCGGTCAATCATTCTACCTAATCAGAAATAATGGTTCGGATTCTTGTCAGCAAGTAGAGGGCATGACAGCAAAAGAAGAATACATTAAGTGGGATATGGGCAACAATACCGGCTTTCACAAGTTTTTTTACGGAGCACATCCTATGGTAAAATTCTCTGACTCATTTGATTTAACTATGTACTTTTGTTACTATTATATGTATTGAAATTACAATTTTTGCTAAGATTGCACACTAATTAATCATAAAAAAGTATTATAGCATTTCTACCTAGGCATATCGTTTCCTTGACAAGACCTACTATTACTTATTGTATTTTTCGGTAATTCATGTCTTTTACCTTGTAATGAAATTGATTCTGTTGTGATGAACGCATAATTAAAAAAAATTACGGAGACTCTTGTTTATAATTGTTTCACACCTGCCGGACATTTATGAAAAAAATACGGATATGGAGTAAATGAACATGGGACAAAATAACTAACGGTTTCATTGTTGTTCTTCATCTTGAAGTCACCATGTGGCCTACAACAAAGAGCAAACACTTCTTACTCATAGTAACTTTAATGTCCATGGGACAAAATCCATATAAATACATTTATGTTGTATTATTGTACATCTAGAGCTGTCGAGGATAAACAACAAATTAAATGGCCACTCCGGTGATAAACAATGATAAACTAGAGCCTTCGTAAATTATTTCGATCTTAACAGGACAATTACGGTACTTTTTGTATTGATGAGACCTTTGGTTGTCTATAATTGTGACAATTTATGGGCTATTCCAGTAATTATATGTATTCATTACAATATCTAAATTTTTGTAAATTTTGTTGACAACTAAGGAGTATCTCCCTCATGCAAAGCTCTGTTCTTAGCTAATTTTGGCTTTACTTTTAGATCGTATTGGTTATTTGTTCTCTTTCAGTTTTTAAACATCTCTGGGATTATGGTCTTCCAAACGTTTAGATTTTACCTGCGCTCAACAGACATAAGTTGTCGAAATGCGCATATGCAGAATTTAATTCACAGTAACTTCGGTATTTAGTCATTTGTACCACTGGGTCGATGCCACTGCTGGTGGATGTTAGTCCCCGAGGGTATTCACCAGCCCAGTAGTGAGTACTTCGGTGCTGACCCGAAAGCCGATTCTATTTGGAACCTTACAATATCTAAATTTTTGTAAATTTTGTTGAAAACTAAGAAGTATCTCCCTCATGCAAAGTTCTGTCCTAAGCTGATTTTGGCGTAACATTTAGATCGTAATGGTTATTTGTTCTCTATCAGTTTTTAATCATCTTTGAGATTATGTTCTTCCAAACGTTTAGATTTTATCTGCACTGAAGAGACATAAGTTGTCGAAATGCGCATATGCAGAATTCAAATTCACAGTAACTTCGGTATTTAGTCATTACGTCACAAACGAAGCTGTAAACATTACACAACAATCACAAATTGGTGTTATTTGAACGTGACCCTGGGCATGGTCGCCTTTTTTCATGCCGTCACGATAACAAAATCGTCTTTGGAGGTGGCAGTAATTTGAAAAAAATCACTCTTTGTCGCGTGGTTCTCATAAGTTTATCCCTGTTATACAACTGTAGAGGTATGAAAGCGTTTATGGCACGTTATATTAGAATTTGCATTATTCGATAATTTTAAATGTAGAGGAGATAATAGGAAACACCTACAATGGCCAAAAATTACAATCACGTGCCTCAATCCACCGGGGAACT
>MJUU01054313.1:2903-35470 GCA_002080025.1 Modiolus philippinarum | reverse complement strand
ATGGCCACTCCGGTGATAAACAATGATAAACTAGAGCCTTCGTAAATTATTTCGATCTTAACAGGACAATTACGGTACTTTTAGTATTGATGAGACCTTTGGTTGTCTATAATTGTGACAATTTATGGGCTATTCCAGTAATTATATGTATTCATTACAATATCTAAATTTTTGTAAATTTTGTTGACAACTAAGGAGTATCTCCCTCATGCAAAGCTCTGTTCTTAGCTAATTTTGGCTTTACTTTTAGATCGTATTGGTTATTTGTTCTCTTTCAGTTTTTAAACATCTCTGGGATTATGGTCTTCCAAACGTTTAGATTTTACCTGCGCTCAACAGACATAAGTTGTCGAAATGCGCATATGCAGAATTTAATTCACAGTAACTTCGGTATTTAGTCATTTGTACCACTGGGTCGATGCCACTGCTGGTGGATGTTAGTCCCCGAGGGTATTCACCAGCCCAGTAGTGAGTACTTCGGTGCTGACCCGAAAGCCGATTCTATTTGGAACCTTACAATATCTAAATTTTTGTAAATTTTGTTGAAAACTAAGAAGTATCTCCCTCATGCAAAGTTCTGTCCTAAGCTGATTTTGGCGTAACATTTAGATCGTAATGGTTATTTGTTCTCTATCAGTTTTTAATCATCTTTGAGATTATGTTCTTCCAAACGTTTAGATTTTATCTGCACTGAAGAGACATAAGTTGTCGAAATGCGCATATGCAGAATTCAAATTCACAGTAACTTCGGTATTTAGTCATTACGTCACAAACGAAGCTGTAAACATTACACAACAATCACAAATTGGTGTTATTTGAACGTGACCCTGGGCATGGTCGCCTTTTTTCATGCCGTCACGATAACAAAATCGTCTTTGGAGGTGGCAGTAATTTGAAAAAAATCACTCTTTGTCGCGTGGTTCTCATAAGTTTATCCCTGTTATACAACTGTAGAGGTATGAAAGCGTTTATGGCACGTTATATTAGAATTTGCATTATTCGATAATTTTAAATGTAGAGGAGATAATAGGAAACACCTACAATGGCCAAAAATTACAATCACGTGCCTCAATCCACCGGGGAACTATACAATAAAAACACCAATAAAAAGACAAAAGACAAACGTAGACAAAGTTAAGAAGTCGGGTTAACTGGACTTTTAACCGGCCATATCAAGAGCTAGCGGAAGGGTTAAACTGGTTTGTTGCTACCCAAACCTCCCTTTTCTCTATCCCGTTTCCCTATAGTATCATAAACATACAAATAAAACCCATTATATATAGACTATTAACTCTAAGCCAACAATCTTTATGCTAGGTTTACACCGCCGATCAGACCAACTCGATCAACTCGACCATGCTGTTTTATCCCGATCAACGTCATAAAATTCATTGATCGAGCTAGCTCACGATGTCCACTCGACCTTTACCCGATTTAACACCACTAACACTCGACCATTCTTGATCTCTTTACGATTCACGTACGACTTATGCTCGACCCTCATTCGACCAACCAGACTTTGTCAGATTGAACCAGATCATAGCCCGATTTGTTTTTGATTAACTAGACCAGGTCGGGAGAAGATCGTGAAATGGTCGAGTGTATTCGAGTTTTGTCCTGTTAGTACGTTTGTACATATGGGGAGGGGGGATAAAACATGAAAATTCAGGGAACAGTTCAGCATGGTGGTAGAGCAGCAAAATTTGTGGCCCATGTGGGTGATGCTTCAAGGAAAAGATGATAACTGTGATAGAGTAGCAGAGAAGGCTGATCTGACACAAAAGGCGCGTATTTTGGGTTAGACAATAGCAAATGCCTCAAAGTCATCATTATAGAGGAATGAATATGAAAAAGAAAGGAAATGGGGTAAATGTCAAGGAGACAATATCCCATATCCAGGTTAAAACGACCCCAAAACAGAGCATCTAGAGGTCACCGTACGGTCTTCAACACAGTGAGGAACATCACACCGTATAGCAAGCCCTAATATTGGCTTCCATATACTTGCAGGTCATCCTCATCACGCGTCAAAATGTGACTGTGATTTTCCTGTCATTACATGTTGGACTAATCTAATACATAAAACAGAAGACATGTCATTACATGATATCGGTGGTAGCTAGATTTACAGTAGTTTAAGCGTATAGCTTTAAACCTGCATTCTGTATAAAAAATCCTGTTTTTAGAAAGTGAAAATTGCGAGCGGATGGCCGTTGGGTATATCATTTGCCCGCTGCAAATCTAAAAGATTTTTTATCTTCTAGTACATGTTACAAATGTTCAAAATCGCATTTTTCTTATGTCATTTAGCTTGAGTCAAATTTTGTGATAAGTGTATAAACCTGCTCGGAAGAAGCAATATTTTATTCTTGTATTCATGTGTTTAGTGAATCTGTTTCTGGAATGTGAATATTGGATACATCTTGGATTCAATTTGAAATTCTGGCAGCATAGCCAGTCGATTGAATTTAAGCCCTCTGCACGTCATCCTTTAATTGCACTAGTAGCATGCACAATCCGATATTCTTTTCCACAATCCTGATATAGCCAGGTTGAGCTTTTGCCCTTATTTTGTGTCCGTTGTCCATGAACTTTGCATTCAAATATATTCTACCCAGAAACCGCAGAGTCATGATAGACCTCGATTGGTTCAATGTGAAAAAAATGTCATATCCGCTTCTAGTCAAATATAACCGCCAACTGGGAATATAGTTTTAAATTGGATCTTATGGGAAAACTCTGAAACCCCCAAGATAATTAGACCAAACTTGTTACGATTTCCAAATGATAGTCCCTTTTCAAATTAGTGTTTGTCATATCGTCAGCTAATACAGGGGGACAAAGTTTAACATTGTACCAGAAGGATTTTCAATGGACCAATTGCTCCTAAAATTGGTCAAAATAGTCGTTGGATGTTCCAATTTTAAAATAGTATTTATCTTGTCTGCTTGCAATACAACGGGGAACATAATTAAATATTCGACCTTAATTAGGCATTCCAAGATCTTCTACCCTGAAACTACTTTGCCAATTGGCCAGAATTGAAAACAATAGTCCCTGGCTTGTCCAGACTGGAGATAGTATCTGGCAGATTCTCATCATATCAAAGATGATCGTCAACCAAACTTCATCACAATAGTCATTGGAGTCCATTGGATGCTTCCTTTAAAAACTGAAGTAAGGCCCAGTGAGACGCTGAGGCTCTTGAAAGCCTCATGTTGTGATATTGTGATAAGATGACATGATGTCGTGTTATATCGAGTAAAGGTCTTGAGTGGTCGTGTAAAAGTCGGATACAGATCGGAAAAAAATCGGGTTATGGTCGGGGAGATCTTGTATAGAAAAAAAGAATGAATCGTGTTAGTCTAGTAATGATCGAGTACTTATCGAGTTGGTCTGGAAGCGACTCGGCATAACTCGAGAATGGAATGAGTTTAAGTCGGGTAGAAATCGACATGATCGGCTAAAATTTTGAAACTCGATCAAGACCGATCCCTTTTCGATCTCTTCACGACTACCTCGATCAGACCCCGATTGATTCCCGACCTGTTCTCAACATAAAATGAACACGACCTCTTCACGATATTTTTTGACATGTCAAAAATATTCGGGAACACAGCTCGAGTTCAGCAGAGTTAATAAGATCGCCCCGATTTTGCTAGGAGACCGAACACGAGCATTTAAGATCAGTGTCACGATCGATGAATATTCATGAATATTCATAGATCGAGTTCGGTCGAGTTGCTTTGATCGGCAGTGTAAACCTACCATAAGAAGAAAGAATAAGACAAAACCTAATTAAGAAACATGGTTCAACAAAAACTCGGTGATTAACTGACTGCTAGCTCAAGAGACCTAGTCTGTTGGTTAAACACTATCGCACCACGGACGAAAAACCTAACTCAAAACTTTCTGAAGGGTTTGGTAAAGATTCATTAATGATTATAGTAGATATCAGCAGTATCAGTGAAAGGCCAGTATACCTGCAAAATAATCAGGTCATTGGATCAAATAAGTTTATTAATGTATTTTTGCTGCTTATTTTTTTCAATATATACACTTTATTTATTCCACCTTTTGTGTTGTTATTTAGGTTATGGTGTTCCATTGTCTCCTCTCATATATAGCTGTATTTTTGGAGATATCTGGAAAAGGGAAGGGTGAAAACATTTGAACATAAAATATCAGGTCTTTTTTTGGATTTTCTTATAAACCACTCCAATTCTCATAATTTGGTTCTTATAAAGTTTGCACCGCTATTAGAGTAGACAAAGTATATCGGCAAACAAATACCGAAGCAAAAATGATGAAAGGGGGAATTCCAAAATCAAAAATCCAACATCACGGCAATTCATATCCAACACGAATTGAGACAACATGACAAAGACAAAACAAATAAACAAAAATGAACAAAGAACGCTACAAAACTAAATCCCCTCTTACATTACACTGTATAACAAAAACGAAAGCCGAACGTATAAAAAAAATTATAACCGTTCATATACGTTTGTCGTCCATTTATTATCCGGTGAATACAGTACAAGTACAGTGATGTTCGCTTTGTGCTTTGAAATTTTTTTAAACATGTTCAAAACTTGGAATGGAGATACATCGCACACAATATCCGGTGAATGTAGGTTTGCGTTTGTTCGATCTTCATGCGTTGTACATGTATATACGTTATTAATTCGTTACTTTTCCGTTTGGCCATGTAAGACAGATAAAATATGTGAAACTGACTTTTACCGAAGAGATATCGGATAAACCGTTCGAGTCCAGGACTTACACCCGAAATCAACCAGACAAGCACCGAATAATACGAAGTTTTAAAAATATATGTTGTTGAATGACCAAAGTTTAATGCAATAAACAAAATAAGAATCCTAGGACACGATTAAAAGATAATAAGCACAAAATATAAAAAAGAAAAAAGAAAAAAAAGAAACAGCTAAAAATCACAAGACAGGAACAGATAGAAAGGCATATATTTTGGACCTAATGGCTCCAACTATTAGGCAACCGGACGGAAAACCAAAATGATGGTCCTGCCCGAACGAGAGCAACTTGAACCGCGAAAAGAGTAACAGAAATACCTG
Source organism: Modiolus philippinarum (assembly GCA_002080025.1). Lineage (NCBI taxonomy): Eukaryota > Metazoa > Mollusca > Bivalvia > Mytilida > Modiolidae > Modiolus > Modiolus philippinarum. The sequence goes on along the minus strand of MJUU01054313.1, from coordinate 30,374 downwards.
GTTGCCCCATAGTTAGAGGCCATTAGGCCGATCATTTGAGCAGTACTTTCTATTGCTTTCTTCTGAGTTTTAGCTGATCTATTATAATTTTTATCTTTGTATATTTTGTCCTTTTTACCTCTTAAAATGTGGCATATTTTTACCATTCTTAAAAATAAACAAAAATAAACATGAACGCCACAAAACTAAAAAAGGAGCAGTGTAAACCCTTACAAAAACTGAGGTATCATCAGGACCTCCGGAGGGGTAAGCAGGATCTACACCCGTCATACTGCAAGTGAAAAGTCCGGTTTTGTCACAGTCAGTGTTCGTCAGTACGGTTATAATTCTTCATCTACACAAAGATATCTATTCTGATCTGTGAAATAGAAACATTGTAACGGTCTGTCAAATCAAGGTAACAACCGTAAAGCTTCTGTATTGACAATTGCAACAAGGACTGGACATACCCTTGATGTAAGAGTTTTTGATACAGTAATTTCGCTCTGTTGACAAAATTGCTGTACCAACTACAGGTATTGCTATATCGAATGAGCTGTGAAATGGAGACTCCATATACCAGAGATGTGGGTACATTACTACTCAAAAAGTAACCGATGCAAGTAACTGAAGAGTTGTATACCTTTGACTGGACTATTCGATGTAGTAACGTCCAGATAAGGCTATATATTCTAAAAGATTGTCATGGAATAAATAGATTAAAATATCAAAACGAAAATCCATAACTTAACTTTTAATGCTGCATAATAAAACGTAGATTTTGTTATCAAAACATCTTAGTAGTAAATAACTGTTTGTACCTGTCGATAAAACCTCCAACAAAGTTTATATTATTTGAAAGAAATACTATTTTTATACTAATCAACAAAAGAAACGTCAAACTACTATAATCCTAAATATATTTTACATGTGTATAATATGAGTGATAGAACTAAAATTATTGTTGTATTCTACGGAGGAGACCAAGTTTAATCTTTCCTTCCATATTTGCTCTGAAAAACTTTATTCGTTGCCAATGAAAGACATTGATCAAGCAGTGGTCAAGAAACTTTTGAGGATTTCAACATTAGACCAATGGTGGACGGAAATGAATTTTTTTTATTTGTTGACAAAATCAATAAATTATTGGTAACCTATCCAAAAGCACAAAAAATTCCGTGAAAAAATAAGGTCAAAGTCGAAATCTGGAGTTTTGCCGTTTTTCAGTTTGTCGTCATGACTTCAATTCTAATTTTTGTATTCGATGGCATGTCGAATAACTCGGTGATGAATTGTATACCAATTAAATTCTCCTTTCACGTAATCTAAGGTCACACTGGGACAAATACTCAAAGTGGTCGAAATTGCCTTATGATTGTAATCATTCAGTGTCTCAGTGTTGTTATTGATTGACAAAAATATCCTTTCGGCTTTCTGCACATGCTCATAAATTACCACAGACCCCAATTAATTTCATAGTGTTTTCTAACCAAAAGTAGGGTCAAATCTTTGAATGCCTGAAGTACACTATAATCCCATTTAAATACTGAATTGTCAGGAAAATCGTCCGCTGGTTTTTGCTGGACTAGCCTTAAATTTAATTTTAATGTGTGACAACTAAATAAAGTTTGCAACTTCCTGTTCGAGAAATTTTAATTTTGAACGTCCAAAGGCATATCTAGATACTCTTTAATGCTAAAATACTTAATAACATGAGCATATTGCACAAGAAAGTACACAATTAAAATTTTAAAAAGTGCACGTTTTTATGATACGGAATATGTTCGTATACCACGAGGCAAGGGACGTAATTGGGATCTGTAACCTAATATATCGATCCTATCAACCATAAATTGTCTTGATTGTGACCGGATGTGTTCTTTTCAGGAGTAAAATTAGAATCGAATATTGCTAACGATGATAACTATGATAATTATATTCTATAAAAACGTGAATGGGCGTTTTTTAGTAGTATATATCGATATCCAACAAAATGAATTGGCAAAGTCTAACACTTTTATACGTACTAATTTTGACGAAAATCAATAACCAAACAGCCCTACAGCGATACAGAAGTGCTCCAAGTTCAATCTAAATATAACACATTGCCTACTATGTACTGGGTTCCTAAGCTTCACAAAAATCCCTACAAGCATCTTTTTATTTCGGCGTCAAGTAACTGTTCTACCACTACTTTATCCATCCATTTAACCAGTGCATTCACCTGTACTAAAGAGTTAGTTAGAAAATACTGTGAAAAAAACTTATCAAAACTCTGGTGCAAATTGCTTTTGGATCATAAAATATTCCATTGAAGTTTTAGATAAATTAAAATCAATAAAAAGACCGAGTTCGTTTATATACAGTTATGATTTTTCTACACTTTATACAACCTTTCCAAATAAATTGATTAAATCTTAATTGGGACAACTTATTCAATGGTCTTTCAAATTTGTTTTCTACAGTTCACTTGTTGTAATAAAAAGCAAGGATTCTCCTCTAATATCACTTCAAAAAATCATAGTTCCTAGACTTGCGATGAAATTTCATGCTTGACAATATTTTGTTCGTTTTGGCAACATCGTTTATCAGCAGGTAATTGAAATACCCATCAGTATAAACTGTGCACCTTTCATTGCAGATCTTTTTTCTGTTTTGTTACGAACTGGGCTTTATGGGAAGAAAAATATAGAATGGAACCGTATAAAACAGTAATCACCTTATTTCAATTTTCAACGATAACAGCAGGTATATCGAACCTTACTATTGACAATCCCCAGTTTTTAGACTATGTCGACCTCATATACCCACAAGTACTTGAAACTCAAAAAAGCAACAATGATTCTAAATACTGCCCATTTCTAACTATCATCGTTGACGCTTGTAAAATTAAAACTAAAATTTATGATAAAATAACTAAATACCGAAGTTACTGTGAATTTAATTTCTGCATATGCGCATTTCGACAAATTATGTCTCTTCAGTGCAGATAAAATCTAAACATTTGGAAGACAATAAACTCAAACATGTGTAAAAACTGATAGAAAACAAAATAACCAATATGATCTAAACGAAAAGCCTTTGCATGAGGGAGATACTCCTTAGTTTTTGACAAAATTTACTAAAATTTAGATATTGTAATTTTTCAAATAGAATCGGCTTTCGGGTCAGCACCGAAGGACTGACTACTGGGCTGGTGAATACCCTCGGGGACTAACAGTCCACCAGCAGTGGCTTCGACCCAGTGGTAACAAATAACTAAATACCGAAGTTACTGTGAATTTAATTTCTGCATATGATTCTGATTTCACTGTTACTAATTTCTCTTTCTTTACGGCGACGTTCCTGTATCCCCATCACACGGGGTGAATATAACTCAACTAGTATGATTCGCACGCGTCTGTTCTACTCTTGACGACTTTAATGTACGTAACCTTACTATCACATCCAAACTTTTACAAATAACAGAATACCGAAGTTACTGTTAAATTAATTTCTGCATACAAGGTTACAGATTTCACAACTTGATAAACACATTTAAGAAGTTTTTGATTTTTTAAACAACCATGACGCAACTCGCAAACAGCTTATTACTAAGGAAATTTATCACCCTCGTGTTTACGGAAAAAATGTCAAAAACTGATAAAAAATCTAGGAAACTGGGACGTAACTTACATTCTTTACGGAATAGGCGATAATAACAGGATATTCTTCATGATTCCGTTAAATTGGCTTTGGGATCTACTGACCTGCAGATTTTACAGGTATGCTGGCCTCTCCCTGATACTGCCGATGTCTACTGAAATCCATGATGATTCTTTACCAAACCCTTCGGTTTCGTACCATCGGAACCCTAGGTGCTAGTATTTCGTTAGAAACTTTATTGTCTGGTAACAGTCTCCTTGACAAAGAAGAAAATGAGCACATCTTTAGTACAGTTCATACTTTCATTATCGATTCGGGTAGATTTGGTCTGTAATTTTAACGCAATTCAATGTTTACCTACGTACGTTATTTACATTTATTGATTCCTTTCATTTATTTTTTACTTTTCTATTTATTTATTTATTTGTCGATAATATGCAATCTGTTTATACCCCTCTCCGGTGCTATAATGGTCACTCAATGACCTTGATTTACCAATAATGTGGATGTATGTTCTGGCAAGTCATGGAGTACTAATCAAACTCAGACTCTTAATCAGTTTAAAATATCTTGTTACAATAGCTTCTTATTATTATGCCTGTTCAATTATTGTCAATTTTACATACTAAGGGAGACAGATTTGTATTAGTAAATCTAGTTTCTGAATCCCTATTTCTTTATTGTATTGTTCATTCAATGTTATACTGATTTCAAAAAAAATAAATATTGTTTAAACCAAACCCTTCGGAAAGTTTTTACTTTGATTTTTTTCCGTAGTGCGACATTGTTTTACCAGCAAACAAGGCTACAGGAGCTAGCCGGCAGTTTAGTAGCGAGCACCCCTAGCCCCATCTTTCTAAATTATGTTTTGTCTTATTCTTTCCTTCTCAAAATTGTGGTCTTGAAGCTAGTACTCTACCTGTATTGGGTTTTACTTGTATGTTTATTATACCATAGGGAAACGGGATAGAGAAAGAGAAGTTTTGGTACCCATAAACCCGTTTAACCCTACCGCTTGTACAAAGTCCGGCTATCACGAGTTCACATCGGTGTCTATGTTTGTCTTTTGTCATTTCATTGTTTTTCCTGTGCAATTCCTTGGTAGATTGCGATATGTGATTTTAATTTTCGGCCATTGGAAGTTTCTACATCAATCACTTTAGATATAAGAGAGCTCCGAGCTCAGAAAAAAAAATCAAGGTATCAGACGAAATCAGAATACATTTACAATACCTTATACATAATGTACATGTTGTTATCAAAGTTTAATGGCTTCCTACTCGGTATTTTTTATAATTAGAAATCGATGGGTCGATGTTACTGTCTGGTGGATTTGAGCCTGAGGTTCCTGGGGGGTATTTAACCATCTCAGTAGTCTGGCCTGTCTGTCAAGAATTTTACCTGCATTTTATGGAAATTTACTGCTTTATCTAAATTGCTAACCTCCATCTTGACAGCTTTTAAAGAGGGCCTTCAAAATACTTGGAACTTGCTTTTCAAGAAGCGGTGTAAATAAAATGTGGATTTTGAAAAAACTTCAAAGACCTACTTGACATCTTAAACTCTAGATCATTATCACACTGTAACAGCATTAAAACTTCTTCACACTTGACACTACCATTTCTCATGAACAACTAAAATCTCGACTGAAAGGTCTAATTCATAGACGTTTCTCACTTAAGAGCGGTGAACGAAAATATAGGTACATTGTTGTAGGAAGAGAACAAGCCTACTTTGTGAGAAAAAAAACAGGAAAAAGCGATTAAAATGTTAGAGTTTCTGATCGACAATATATTTGTCAAGTTTGGAGGCCTTGTTGGGCACAAACTGTGCACCTCTCCTACCCGATCTGTTTCTCCACTCTTATGAGGCTGTATTCATCGAGGAGCTTCTTCAAAATAAAGATAAAAAACTGGCCCAATCCTTCAATTTTAGCTTCCGTTATATAGATGATATTTTGTCACTAACAAACCCTCGCTTTGGTTATTTTCTTCATCTGATCCATCCAAAAGAGCTCGAAATTAAGGATAATGCATTCACTTTTACATCGGCCTCATTTCTTGACCTTCATCTTGAAATTGACAACAGCGGTAGCCCTCAAATTAAGCTGTACAACAAACGCGATGACTTCACTTTTCCAATAGTAAACTTCCCTTTTCTTTGTAGCAACATCCCAACAGCGCCGGCATATGGAGTTAACATCTCCCAGCTCATTCGCTATTCAAGAGCCTGTGTTCGGTACAGTGACTTCCTTGATAGAGCCAGGTTGCCCACAAATAGGCTACTTCAACAAAAGTATGTTACCCAAAACATGAAGTCATCCCTGTTGTGGACCGCTATCGGATATTTGTTTCCCAGATGACAACAGATCTTTCCCTTTAAAGCTTAATTGTTGTTTCCTTTACCGGATTTGACTTTACTACCGAATTTGACATGTTCCACACGGCGGGTGTCATATAAGAAGCAGGAGATGCTTTCTCTACCGATGCACCTGATCTCATCCATGTTTTTTTATTGTGTCCGTGTTGTTCATCTTTGTGTGTGTCTCCATTTTTCTTTTCTGTGCTGTACTCATGTTGTGTCTCTGTTTCTTTGTTGCTTTCGATGTGTCATTGTCCTTGGATTATTTGTTTAGGATTGACGGTTCGGTTCTCACTTACTTTTCGAATATCTTAAAATACTGATCCTTCATTCCATATATTTCACTTTGCGGACTTCTTATTTCGACATTTTTGATAATTAGTAGTTTTTTGACAATTTTTTGACTATGACTTTCAATATTATTTTATGCTGATGAGGGGTTACTCCTTTAAACACGTGTAAGCTAACGAAATTTATAGTTTATTATTAGTTTAGTTAATTTGGTATTTTGAAACTACTTGGTTGATGTCAATGTCTGGCGGACACGAGTTCCCCTAGGGTATTTTCGGTTAGACTTGTCTGTCACGAATTTTACCTTTCGTTTAATGCATGTAGAAATTTACTGTTTTATCTAAATTAAAACCCCTTTAAATTCCGAGGCTTCATTTCGTGTATTGTACTCAGTGGAAGTCTTTACACAAAACAGAAACAAGAAAGAAAAAGAGAAAAAGGCTAAACCTTTAAAAACCTTCATTACGGCCAATATTTTATTTACCTCTAAGGCCTCAAACATATTTTTATTCAATCATTTTGGAGTTATAACAGTCTTGCAGAAGTTTTCCGCATTGATAATATTTTAAACTTATTATCACATAATATTTATCTGTAAAAAGATAAATCTATCTTTTGTTTATTTTGAAATAATTTCGGGTAACATGTTACAAATTTCAAACTAATCAAATTACTTGTGATATTTGATTTTTGAGAGACATGATTATAAGAGCCCTGTCAATCTGTGCTGCGCTAGTTACCATTGCACACACAAATGATCAAATAATTGGAGCAGGATACAATTTACTGTACGGAAATCCAGACGGAATAAATCCGGTTTCGGGAGGGATCGATCCTGGGATTCAAATTGCAAAAATACTCGATACTGACCGAAAGTTGTATCCAAACTCTGTAATGTTTAATAGAAGTGAAAAGTGTAATACAATTGATTCTGTCCATTGGTTCTACGAAGGCAAAACATACCAAGGAAAATTGCATGATTCATTGGATACATCAGGTAACCTTTGACTTCTTTAGTTTAATGTATGTATTTCGACAATAGAGGTATAGGAATTTAAAGTTACGTCTTCCACATAGAAATAGGAACCAGAAAAATGTAAGCAAAACTCGCTAATATCATAAGCCCCGTTCCCGAATTCCAGAAAAAAAAATCTAATCAAATTTTCAAATAGCTTGTGCACAATGGCAATATGCACTGAACATTCTGTGGAAGTTTCAGTATATTTCATCAAGTGGTCCAGGAGTAGTTATCGCCAAAAACAGGTACCCTATAGCGGACGGACGTATGAACGGACGGACAACATGATCACTACATACCGCCTGCTAAAGCGGGGCTATAACTAAAACGATTTACTTCAGGCTACATTCTCTCAGTACTCTATCTATTGTTATTGAAAACGTATTCACTGATACCTAAATGAGATCTTTTTGGATAATGATACAAAGGACACTTATACAAACAGGAAGTACATGGTACAAAACCATCTGTATTTTTGTTGCATGATACACAATTATTTTTTCTCTTCCGAAATCAAAAATCAATTAAACAATTTCGCAAGGAAGTTGATGATCTATATGATCATTTATAAAATCTAATAAAAAATACAAGGGCATAAACTTACAAATAATGAGATTTCAAATAAATGCACATGGGACAAAATCCCTAGGTTTAGCAAATCGAACAACACTTAAGTCTTTGTTCTTATTCTTGAAATAACAATGAGGCCTTCAAAAATGAGTGAACGCTCATACCTGACAGTAAGTTAAAGGCGACACTTGCACCGGCTTAGACAGCATTTACTCGCTTGATGTCGAACAATGTCACATCAATGTTAAACTTGACCGAAAGATGATTGTCAACAAACATAAATAGATGCACTTTCTTGTTTCTGTTACTAGTAAATGAATGATCCCGTATTGTTGTTCTTTGATATTTCAGGTGATGGAAATTATCATTTACGTGGAGTTGCTTTCACTCTTAGTCCTCGTAAGTTGTAGCAAACATATTAAGGAAACCTAATTATATCATCTTAAGGGTTTCAGTATTCTGTTTCAATTACGTATCTACCTTCATCGGGATATTATGATGTAACAGATTCTGCAAATAAAAACAAAATGGTCGGACTTGCGATATAACAGGTAGATGTAAAATATATTGAAGGAGGTCGCATAAGAAAAAAAAACTACTTCGCAAATGTTATTACCGAAAAATTAAGAATTGCATCAATGAATGGAAAAACCGATCAACTACTAAATTTTGCACCTAGTGTTAATAAAAATATACAGAAAATACTTCTTTGCTTGGTTTGATAATTTATTCGTCAGTCATTTCATAAAGTCTTTGCAGTATTTCATTTTTGCATCAAGACAGGAGTATGTTATAATTTTATAAAAATACACTTTCCTTTTACCCGTTTTGGTTATTTTAGCTGTTTTTTAGTTGTATATTTGGTTTAATTTTACCTTTTAATTGTGGCCTACCTTACCATTTTTACTTTGTTATAATTTTATACCAACTTGGCATACAAGGTCTTGGACATTGGATAAAACCTGCAGTAATGGATGATTTCGTTTTCGATTCTTATACACGCGAATCATTAAAAAAAAACTTGTAAAAGATTAAGCGTAAAATGTATCACTCTTTCCAAACAAACATCAATAGGCAACAAATGTCCGGTTAAAGTGGGGTATCACATGACAAGCCCATAATGCATAAGTCCCTTTTCCACATTTTGGAGGCTATTGTGTTTTGAGCACATGCGTTATCCTTTATTGTGTTATTATTGTTACCTTTTTTAAAATTTAGATATTATTGTAGGACATTGCTACAACATGATCGATATTTCTAACTAGTTGACTTAGCCTACAAGTGAATTATTTTTGCTTTTAGAATTCATCTTCAATGTCGATAATTTTTTCTCCAATGACATGATTATCCAAGATGTCTCAAAGACTTGCATTCAGGGCGAGGCAAAGAATATTATGAACATAATCGGCAGTGAATATTTTCCTATCACAGAAGAATTTGCTGCGGCCGTTTGTGATCTAAGTTCAACTTACGACCGTGATGAGTATCAGCAGTTTCTGGACATTTGGGGAACGGTAAGTAATCCATAAATAACTGAGTTTGAACTCTCGGACAAGTTAATCAAAGAAATATAAACGTGGTTGTTCGGTTCTCATTAACCGAATTCTTTACAATTTGTGCTCGAAATTATAGCCTTTCGTAAATGACCACATGTTTTAATGTATTATTCATTTCGAAGCACCTAGCTGTTGATGTTTTTATTCTATGTCTTTGTTTTTTTTTATTCTAATTTTTCATCTTTTGATATTGGAGATATCAAAATATGCATTATATAAATTACTTTCAGGTCTAAATGAATAACGAAATTACTGTTAATTATTCTCTGCAGATGGCCATTTCGACAACTTATGTCTCCTCATTGTCATTCAAATCAAAACATTTGGAAAACAGTTAACGGAAAGGTCAATTATAAATGCTGATAGATACCAAATGACCAATATGTCACAAATGGAACTTAAAAACCAATCTTTTAATTAGGGAGATACACCTTAATTTTAACCAAAATTTAAAAAATCTGTAAATTGAAAGTTTCCAATAAGAGTTGCCTTTCAGGATACCACCGGAGTACGAATTTAATAAGTATTTACATGAAATGGGCATGGTTTTATTGACTTTAGATAAGAAAATTCAGATGGACATCTCGACAATTTATGTTCCTCCAGTGCACATAAAATCTGCTATTTCACTGTATTTGGAAGACTAAAACCACAAATCTTCAAAAGCCAATATACAACACCATTCAAAACAGAAATTAAAAATCACCTTGAACAGTTTTTGTGTGCAGAAGTCCATAAGTTCCCCCTGTACATAACATTATTGATTTAAGAGGCCCTCCGATGGGATGAATTTCAAACCATTTGGAGTTCGTTGTGTTTTTAATGTGAAAGTATTAATGGAACTGCCATGTGATCGTTTGTTAGGCATTCTGGGTTGTTAGTCTCACATAAGTCAAGTTGATCAAAATAATATTATGTGACTACATATTATAGTATTATTGCGTAATGTTTTTTCATATTGGCATGGTTATAGATGTAAGCCATATTGGCGTGAGGCCAATGTGACTTACCAGGGATCTATAACTATGCCAATACGAAAAACATTACACAATGCTACCTTTATTAATTAACTTCATTTCCAAACACTATATAGGACAATTTAGATCAATTTACTCACTACTGACTTATTTCAATATTTTTTATAATGAGACACGATAAATCAAAGAGGTGTGATGAAAAACCCCATATTACAGTAGGCCAATATGGGAAAATCCATATTGACCTAGTTTAGGTCATATTAACATACTTTGTCATTCTTACTTAATTGGCAGTGTTAAACATATTAAGTCAAATAGACTTAAGTTAATTAATACGATCATTAAAAAAGTTCTTTAATAGATATCAGTTCCTCATAGAAAAATTTGAAGTTTCCGTCCGAACTCTGATTTAAGATTCTCTTTTTACCTAGTACTTGGATGACCATTTCTTTTAACTGTCTACGACCTTTCGATAGCAATTGCTGTTGAGTTGCAACCGGATACTACCGCAATGGAATGGGGAGGTTTTGCATGCCATAAAACCGGTTTAACCCACCATTTCTTTTGAAATACCTGTACCAAGTCAGCATCATTGCGGTCGACAATTTTTCCGTTGGTTTCTACCTCATTTGTCTTTTTTTCTCAAGGACTTCAGCTCTTGACAACTCTGTTCGGTAATTTTGTTATTACCCCCATTTAATAATGTGTGTTACTTGTTACAAATAAAAGAAAAAGAATACTGTTAGAAATCTTTGATATGTTTACTTAACCCACATGGCTGTAAATGAGTTTTGTGAATTGTCACCAACTGACCATGATATCGAAAGATCTTCGAAGGTCATGAGTATGGAATGTATTTAATTATCTGTATATTTTGATGGCCACAATTGTCAATACGGCTTGATATAACAAATGATAATTTTGGGGTAAGATTCTAGTATGAAAAACACAAGGTTTGCACTATCAGCATAAACAACAGAGGCCTAACAAAAAATAGACCATGCTGTCAAATAGTGTAATATCAGAATTTGGTCCGGTAAATCCGGTGATCTAAGTAAATTTGTAAATGTGTATTTTTGATTGCAGCATGTAATTGTAGCAGCTGATTTTGGAATAAAAAAGATTAAACGATTCAAAAGCATTGATATGGAGTTCTACAAATATGCGATGACAAAGGTATGCCATGACTTGAAGTTAAAGTAATGAAGACATTAGTGTGGAAAATTATAAGGGACCTGAATCTTATTCATAGATTATGAAAAAATATTTTGTGTAGCACCGAAAAAAGGTGTTCTCTAATTTATATCCAATTTTCACACTTCCTGAGCGGTGTGGAAACATTTGTTCTCCTCTCTAGAGAGAAGAACAAGTTTCGTGACATTTCGCGCCAAATTAATTCGGAATACAATCCTCGGTGTTTTTCGTCCAGTCATTAGAGAAACAGTTTCCACAACTTAAACACGTTAATTATGTAATTTCTCAAATCTCGATCAATAAATTTTCAAATGTTTAAAAGCTCGGCAAGCATCGCTTTCAAACATTTGTAAATTTATTTAACTCGATGTGAGAAATTTCACAATCAACTAGTTCTCGTTATGGAAACTATATTTAAAATCATAATTTGAACATGCATCTAATGAAATTGAAATCAAAAACATCATTAAAAACAAACCAAGGGCGACACTGACTTTATAGAATTAAACTTTTGCCCCGAAAGAGAAGCCATACTGTAGTACATCATCGTGAAGTCCTATTTGCAATACATTTGCAGTATTTTCTACAAAATGGATGTAAATTCTCATTACTACACAATTTTGAGGTTTGAGTTTATTTTTTTTCCGTAGTGAAACAGTGTTTTGGCATCTGATTAAGTTCCTTGAGCTGTTCGGCAATTTAACGCAAACACTTTCTGACCCATCTTTCCAAATTACATTTTATCTCATATTGTTTTTGTACAATATAATTGTCCATGAAGCTAGTAGCCTACCAAAATGGGGTTTTATTTACATGTGCATTACACTATAGGCAAACTGGACACAGAATGAGGAAGTTTGGATGTCCAAAATTAAAACAATGAAATGATATTGAGTAAATGCATATGAGACAAAGTCTCTATCAAAATCTGGTAAAGCTTAACAATGAAACAATATTGTTGTTCTTCAACCTGAAGGCATCATGATGACCCTACCGCTGGCTTTTGCTTGTCCCCGTACCAAGTTTGGGTGTCCAAATTCCTAGCGCTGTTAAACATTTTTATTTAAATATTACTTTACTTTTCAGATGTTTCAGATCTCGGCAAACCTCGCTTTAAAACATTTGAAAATATTTATCTCAATCGGGAAATTCCTTAACTTTGTTATCGCTATTGTTTACAAAAACGCGAAACACTTGACATAAAACCTGGAGCATTGTATTCCAAAGAGGTTTAGCTGGTAAACTGTTTCAGTTTATCCCTCCCTCATCAGAACGTTTCCTGTCCGATCTGTAACATTCTACATCATTTTTATATTATTGTACAAATGAAATTATTACATTTAATTTCAGGTTCCAGAGTCCATATTTCAGGGTACAACAAATTTCAGAAATATAAATTTCAACATCTTCAAAGAAACTATACATTATCATAAAAAATTCGGAAAACACTTATATACATTATCAATAGGGACTTACGAGAAACCAGCACCGGTATCCATGAGACTTATAAGTATTGATATGATGTTGCAACGTAAATTCTGGAGGAATCTTGACAGCTTTATAGACCATAATGTGTGTAATGAAAACACAACTATAGGCAATATTCTACATAAAAAAGTTTTAATCTTGAAGGCATTAAATGACTACAGACAGCTTTCAAAGGTTCAAAAAGGTATTTTTAATGAGATATTTTTTTTTAGTATTTTTTATTCTTTTTGGTTGATCTGCAAATTATGATCATAATGTTGTTATATGAGCTTTTAATCATCTTCTTGTTTGATTCATAAAGTGATTAAGTAGCTGAAAGTAAATATGGCCAAAATGATTTTCTTGCAAATTATTGACAACGTCTTTGGTGTGTTATTTTTATTTTGCAGTGCAAATTTATTTCAATTCTACTTCCCGTCAATATATCATAAATAAAAATGATGATAACAAGTCATCATTGTGTTTTGAAACAAACACAAGAGTAAATCAAACGGCTCCACAAATCAAATTAAATGCCATAATTATGGGTGCTGTAGTAATAATTAAAATGAATTTAATTTTTTTCTAGTTTTAGACAGTTTTTTGTCGCTGTAAGGGCTGTTAATTAAAAAAAAACGTGACATTAATATCCAAATTCTTCCGAATACACGACAAGGGCAATAACTTTATTGGGAGTCAACGGAGAGCTTCGCTAACAAGGAAAGGTCGCCGATAACTTTTGACGTCGACATTTTTAGATGTTCCCTTTATCACCTACGAAAAATATTCAAGCGACATGTCTTTACAAATTAAATTGTCCGAGAAAAAAATGATACAGAATCTTGAAATCTTTCATTCACAATGTATGAAATAAAAATGTTGCTTTTTTCATCTATCTATTATGGTTGCCGAGTCTATCCGTTCACATTCTTTTGCCTGTCGCGGGGAACTCCAATGCTAAAAAATATTCGCATGGTAAATTTCGAGATTTTTCAACTTCCAGTTTCTGTGCGAGTTTCGAAATGATATGTCTAAAAGTTTCTGCACAGAGGCCACACTTAAAAAATAATGATTATAATTAGGAGAATAACTTTATCATAATAAATCCGAAAGGAATATTACTCGCACAATTTTTCATGAGCTAGATGGCCTCTGTTGGTTTCCACCTAAAACTATGCTTTTATTGAAATAATAAAATACCGAAGTTACTGTTAATTTATTTTCGCCATATGTGCATTTCGACAACTTATGTCACATCAGTGCAGATAAAACCTTAACATTTGAAAGAAGATTATCCGAAAAACGTGTAAAAGCTGATAGAGAAGAAATGACAAAAAGGATCTCAATAGAAAAGCCAAAATTCAGCTTAGGTCAAAGCTATTACATGAGGGAGATGCTCCTTAGTTTTAAGCAAAATGATCTACTTATATAAATATAAAAGGGAATTGTTTATACCCAAATTAAGAATACATAAGACAAAAAGATAACTTATGTATTGCTATAAAATTTCATATTTTATCAAATCAACCTTTATTATTGTACAACAAAATGTAAATTTTAAGCAAACAAATCAGATTTTGTCTACAGAGTTATCTAACATGATTCTTTTCTGATAAGCCTTTGAACATCAATGGGAGAATGGATGTCTTTTGAATACACAAATCTTCATATCTTATATATGTATAATAGCCGTTACATTTGTGATGTGTACAACATAAGTGTATTTTATACCCATTTCTCCATCTCGTCCTGTATGAAAATCTACAAATATATCAAATTGGTTCCAGTTAGGTAACTCGGTAATCGTACAGACCCTCAAACGTAGACAAGCTGGCGTCATTCTAATAAATGTAAAAATTATATGTACGTTCAATAGATTATGAATATAAACTTATCAAATGTTTATTCCTCGACAAAACACACAAGGATTTCGGAACCGAATAAGTTACCAGTAGGCGACTCCATTTGATAAAATTCAAATTTGAATTTGTTTGAAGAAGGATTTTTGAGTTTCTTACAAATAGACTACTTAAGCAAGGATACATTACCAAAGAACTTAAAGTCACTACTACAGAAGTTTTACAGTCGACATCACGATCTTGTAGATCGCTATGGGATATCTGTTTCCCAGATGACAACAGATCTTTCCCTTTACAACTCAAGTTTGTTTTTCTTCTATCGGATTTGACTTTACTACCAAAAATAACATGTTCAACACGGCGGATGTCTTATAAGATGCAGGAGATGCTTAGTCTACCGGTTCACCTGATCTCACCTATGGTTTTTATTGGGTCGGTGTTGTTCATCTATATTCGTGTGTTCATTTTTCTTTTTTTTTCCTATACTCAATTGGTGTCCTTGTTTCTTAGTTTTTTCGATGTTGCCTTGTCCATGGATTGTTCGTTCTTTTGGCTGACGGTTCAGTTCTCACTTACTTTGGACAATTATCCTGCAATCATAATTTTGGAGACCTAGTCTCAAAGATAACTTATTACTAAATGGAAGCAATATCTTTTTTTAAATAATTATCTTTCCCCCTCGTCCTTTGTTACAAATGATAGCTTTTGTATCTAATACTTGATTTGTCTTCTTTTAAATTTAGGTAAGGATCTAACTGTTCCAATTATTTGGCCAAGAGGAACATATGCTCTGTTGAAGGCAAAGAGAGAAAAGTTTGCAAGTGCAAACTGCCCTTCGGGTATAGCATGGAACAGTCCTAAGGTTACATGGTGTACAGATAGACGCAGAGGTTATAACTATGCACACGAAAGCGAGAATGACATGTCCCAAAGTGGACATTTTGCAGGTATAAATGTTCTTTTATAAAGTACAAAAATACTATTATTAAACAATAGTTTTACGAAGAACAGAGCACAGGGAAAATGATATATACAGACGTTAGATTTCTATCATTATTTTCCAAAGGTTTAGATATAAACTGCCCTGACGAGGCACCAGTTGCCGAAATAGCTATAAGCAATATCCAAATTCAAATGATTGTTTATTCAAATCAGGGAAGTTTGCGATTTTTTAACTTTTATTGTCAATCTTACATTAGCATACAAGTTCCACAGATGGATGGTGTATCCATTAATCATTTCTCAATTCTTGCGCTCTGTTTGCCCCTTACCTTAGACGTATATATAATTATTTTTTAAGGGTTCGTATAACCAAAAAATGCTTATCCAGAGTTTTCAGTACAATGTCCAGGTTTGTCGGGCCCTTTAGACGATTATTATATATTTTTTTCTACCCGACTTGTATTCTTTTACTTTTACTAAACCTGGCCAAGTTTTGAGGATTCTCGGACTGAAAAAAAAAAAACATGACATCAAATTTTAGCTTTTTTTCGGATTGACAAACATCGATATTTCATTGATTCGTTGACTCTCATAACTTAAAAAATTACAGTTCCACATTACTGCAGCTTTGATCATTCATAAAAAAAATACGTGTCGTATATTATTTTATTTCATTTCGGTTCGAGTCGAGTCATGGAGAGGATATCTGATATGTAACTTTGGCATTTTTGACAATGCCCCATGTGGGATTCGAACCTGCAACCCAGTCTCTCTGTGCGGCCTCTTTACCACGGGGCTACCGCGACCTTACATCTGATTACATATTTACTTTTATAATAGATATGAACATTTGATGTCTAAATATGGCGTTAGTCGTAAACAGCTTATTACTAAGGGCATTTCTAATCCTCGTTTTTACGGAAATGTTGTTAAGAAATGCCAGAAATTGATGAAAAATCCAGAAAAACTGGGACGTAACTTACATTTTTTACGTAATAAGGGATATCGACAAGATATTCTGCTTGCATCCGTTAAATTAGCTTTGAGACCTAATGACCTGAAAATTTTGCACACACACTGGCCTCTCACTGATACTGCCGATGTCTACTGAAACTTATGATGATTCTTGACCAAACGCTTAGGAGAGTTTTAAGTTTGATTTTTCTTCCGTAGTGCGACAGTGTTCTACCAGCAGACTAGGCTCCTTGAGCTAGCCGGCAGTTTAGCGGAGAGCACCCCTTGACCCATCTTTCAAAATTACGTATTGTTTTTTCTTTCCTTTCAAGATTGTGGTCATGGAGTAAGTAGTCTACCTGTATTGGGTTTTATTCGTATGTTTATTATACTATAGGGAAACGGGACAGATAAAGAGGAGGTTTGGGTACCGATAAACCGGTTTCACCCTACCGCTGGCTTTTGCTAGTACCTTTACCAAGTCCGGCTGTCCCGAGTTCCTATCGTTGTCTACGTTTGTCTTTTGTCTCATTCATGGTTAAATAGCAGATTGTGGCATGTTATTATAATTTTGGGCCACGGCAGGTGTTTCCTGTTATCCATTTTTTTTTACATAGCAATTGCGAAACACAATGCTATTATCATTATTATGATGTTTGTGTCATTAATTTTCATCTTTTTATTACAATTTCCAAGTTAATAAATAGTTGTTCTTTTCATTTAGTTACTTTCAGTAACTATTTCAAATAGTTGCATAAAGTTATGGAAATTTGAAAAATAACTTTTATGGCGGATCTCAAAAAATCATTTATTTTATGATATTAAATTAAGAGATAAGTAAAATGAATTGCCACAAGTTGGGTAAAAACCTTATTTTATAGGAAATATAACCAGATTAAGGTTATTTCTATGACATTAGATCCTACAAGTAAGATTTTCTTCACTCTTTGATTGACATTACTGTAGCTCCGCCTTCCAAGTCACGTGACAGGAATAGTGAATGGCTGTAGGTATACTATGCCAAAATAGTATATTAGACACTATTCATACATTTTCTTGCAGGAAGCATAATAATTTTGTATAGCCTTGTTCCTCTTCTTGTCTATGTTATCAAAAACTATCGAACATGTTATTTTCATTTATTCAAGGGGCTGTGCATGTGTATCAGGTTGAACTGAACTTTTGCGTTAAAAGAGAAATATCAACAAATCCACAAAGGCAGGTTGATGATTGGCCAAAAGGAAATTACTGCATTGTAAAATATAAAACCTGCCCAAAAGGTAATATCTGTAACATACGTTTGACAATACATAACTGTATGTACATTGGGTATTGTAAAAAAAGTTTAGGTTGACTGGGCGGAGTTACCTGTCATTCAGGATTTGATCATTCAAAAACATGAATAGGTGCAATAGACCAAATATATGGTGATCTTATTAACAAATCAATAATTGTTTGATTGGTAAATGTTCCTATTAATATCTTTTGGCATACAAATTGCAAACAATTTGTTTTTGAAGTGTTCACTATAAAGATAAGTACATGACAATTAATGATTAACTTGATAGTAATATTTTTAACACCTAATGTTGGCACTACATTGAAAAAGTAGATTTACCCTAGTTCAAAGTTTAAGGCAAAACCCGCCCAGTCAAGTTTTATTACAATACATATCCATATGGGGATAGCAGTCCAAAAAGTCATATCTCTTTTCTAGACATTAAATTAGGTGGGAATCATTAGAAACACGCCGTCTGTAATTTGTGCATAGTAACGGTTGGGTATTAAGCTTGATTGGATATATAAATCATAAAGGACTGATGCATGTAGTAAAACAACATTTTTAAAATAAACGTTAACAATTGTACATTGTATTGTTTAAAGTTAGTCTAAATGTGTTCAAAGCGATCACACATAAAATTAACCTGGCGACGATAGAATATCATTGAAAGGCAAAAATGAACGGGGACGGACACAATGCATAAATTTAAAGATAACCAAAGGATTATTCTTAAAGGGGGAATATGTAATTTATCTATTTGGTACGGTAGTCGAGGATTTTACTATTCCAAAATTAATTAGTAGAAGAAAGTTCGAAACACCAATAATGGCCGAAGACAACATTCACATAACACAATCCACCAGGGAATTGTACAAAAAACATCAATTAAGGATGGTGACTTCTCAAGTTTAATATATCAAGGATTTAAAATTAGTATTTTTATTTATTAGAATATGGATCATACACCTTTTTAAGCAAAAAAGATTGATAGGTCAGTGTGGTCCTTTTTGAGATTTAAACGCCTGAAATGTTGGCGGGAAACCGAATTTCTCTAGATTTTTCATTCACTTTGCATTATTGCAATCAACCTTTGAAATGCAATGAATGAATATCAAGAATTTCATCAAATTTTGTCAAAATTATATTGAAGATGTATACAATGAAATTTGGAAAAGAAAAGTTAGGGTCAGTGTGCAAAATTTTCTAATGCATCATGAGGGATAAAATAAGAGAATTCCGAAAGTCAGAGACAGTTTCAAAAACCTGAGGAGTGACCATCCTTAAAAGATTTGACAGTGAAATTTTGACAAATTTGAAATGCTGAAATTTCCAATTGTTCATCAATTTCCGACAAATATTGCGTTTAAGTCGATAAGTGAAATTAAAAAGACCAAAAAATCATGATAGAATTCATACAACATTGTTATAAACCAAGCAGATTTTGCGTGTTATAGTGATGTTTAGTCGAACTGCAGACACTAAAAAAGTAATTTTAGGTTATATTTGTTGGGGTAGGAGTAAGATTTTTGGTATTTAGAGTCACATTGAACACTCTTTATTTTTCTAAACAATGTTTTGATATAAATTTCACTGTTAAATCGTTAAAGGAGGCAGATCTTGAGGATTTATTTGCAGATGTGCAGATTTTGAGTTCTGATACATTACCGGAGTTACTGTTAATTTATTTTCTGCATATGCGCATTTCGACAACTAAATAAAATAAATTAACAATAACTTTGGTATTTTGTTATTTAAGACAACTTATGTTTCGCTTAGAAAAATTAATTTGAATATCTGCAGATATATTCTCCAGATTTCACAATATAACGATTTAACAGTGAATTTTGGACAAATCTGAAATGTTGAAAATTCCCATTTTTCATCAATTAAGGGCAAAATATTGAGTTAAGTTGACAAAGGGCTGTTAAAATCTCAAATCATGATATAATTCATGCAACATAGTCATATACGACACACATTTTGCGTGTTCTGGTTATTTTTATGCGAACATAAACAAAAAATTTACAATTTTTGAAAAGAACTTGTTGGGCTGGGGGTAAATGTTTTGGATGTAGGAAGTTCATTTTACTTCAAAATTGGTAGAATTCATATAAATTTTAAAGAGGATTTTTTTGTAATTTCATTTCGTAACCACTTTTCATGAATTTGAACTACTCGTAGATATGTTTAGGCAAAAGAAGGACAGAACGAAAATATTCAAATGTCTGTTTCACTTGACTATTTGAAAGTGATAGCTTAGTCATTCAAAACATATTTACATCAAGTTACATGTATCATGTTTTATTTATTTAAAAAGGACATTAAAAGACTTAAAGTGATTGCAAGAATTATGAAATGAAAATCATACTGGGTTCTTAGACCACTGAACTTACACAACTTCCAGAAAATCTTAAAATTTACGTCAACATTTTGAAGGGGTAGGGCTAAGGTTTTTCAATTTTTATAACGTATTGGGTATAGAAATGGCACTTATGGGGGATATTTTAAAAGCTTATACAATAGGCTATTATTTATGCCACTTTTTCATAACTGAGAGGTATCAATCAACAATGTGAAAAATTGAAAGAAAACCTGATGATCATATCGAAGATAAAACATCATCACCGACATATATTTCAGAACAAGAATATAACTGCTGTTATGCTGTAATAATTCACAAATGATTTATCATATATATATAGCGGTGATTTCTCAAAATTGACAAGTTAAATAAATCTCATATTTTCTTCCAATGACATAAAAAGTATATATACCCTGTAGAAAATGACGTCACAATATCATCGTAAATGTAAACATATGGCGCACTGAACAGAAAATTTGAATTTAAATTTTTTTATTGATTTGAAAATCTATATTTATAAGTATAACTAATGACCAATGCAGAATACCAGTGATAATGTCGTAATGGATTAGACTATTCCCGGAACAAGTACCGGAACTCTTTTAATTCTGAATTGTTCGGCCCTCATTACAGTGTTATTATTGATATTCATTATGGTCGATTAGTTAAACTGAAATTATTACTTTTAAACGACCATTTCCAGCATAACCCCACAACACCATCATTTATTTCATAACAAGAAAAATACGACTGTAATACAGTCAGAAATCACAAAAAATACTATATTATAACGACGTCTCTGAATAAACACAAATATTGAACATGATCATATTCACGCCCGACTGATTGTCCATTGACAATTTCATTACTGTACGCCCAACAACTTGAAAAAAAAATATGGCAATGATCAAGTAGAATGTAACAACACCTAATTACGTAGATATACATAGCTCAATTTCACAGAATATATACTTGCATAAACATTAGGTAGGGTATACAAATACTTTATTACATAGAAAGTATGTAATTGTGTACACTATACAAATAAATTATTAATACAAATATACGTAGAAAAGATAAAAATATTGAATTATGAAAATGCAAAAACATTTAAGGACAAACGATATAGCTACAGGGGAGTTAATCATGTCGTCTTGCAAAGTGATACAGTTTTCCCAATTTTCGTGACGTCGCTCCAAACATGGTCTAGAATTCGCGGGGATCAGAGTTATCTGTTTTATAAGATACAATCAACACTGGTATGCATCACGGCGAAATGCTTGTCCGCAATGTATTCCTTTTAGTAATAGTCCATGGGCTTTAATAAACCCCACGTACATCCCCTCCACTTAATTCCCAATCCCAACCCCACCCACTTTTTAAGTTCGTATACAACCCATCTTCAAAATAAAATCTATTAACATGAGCAGAGCATAACCCGCACGCAATAGTGGAACAGGCCCCCATTTTGGTCCAACCCATCGAAATGCT
This sequence comes from Modiolus philippinarum, assembly GCA_002080025.1. NCBI lineage: Eukaryota > Metazoa > Mollusca > Bivalvia > Mytilida > Modiolidae > Modiolus > Modiolus philippinarum. The sequence goes on along the minus strand of MJUU01054313.1, from coordinate 8,426 downwards.
GAAAAAATTTTGCTTTTCGCAAAGGGTTTTCCTTGAATTACTTCCTAATATTGACTGGTGCCTCCTATTCATAATAAATTGGCATGAAATGATTTTGTTTGGTATAAGCTTTACACCAAATCCTCATATTTGACATTTCTTTACCAAATAGCTTCTAAAAATCCATAAATCTTCCATCTATCCCTAAAAAGATCTGACTAAGATTATAAGATTTTTCTATAAATACATGGTCTATAGAACCTCATGTGCATCTTATAGGGTCTGTAAGTCTCGTCATGTGACACCGAGAAATCATGATAAAATTGCAATTTGAAAATGTTTGCTGCCAAAATATGACGTTGCAGCATTATGACGTCCTAATTTTGTGTTTGAAACGTCATATGTTGTTGTTAAAAATGTAACTTCCGGGTACAAATTATGTGCCCGGAATTCCCAAAATTGAACGAGACTTACAGACCCTATTGCCATATTCTGACAGTTGTTGTTGGCCTTTCAATGCTCTTCACAGAATATAAAACATGTCAACATGATGTTAACATAAGTTAAATGACCAAACTATTACTTTTAAATATTCAAATAAAAAAGATCTTTCAATACTTTTGATTTCATCTCAGTTTTTTTTGTTATTTTCTTATCTATGAGTAGTTAAGACTCATCAAAAGTTGTTAGAAAATGAAAGTACAAAGTATCTCTTTTACAACTAGTACAAATTATAGCAATTTTTAAGTCATATAAATTTCCTACATTCATAAAACTTACCCCTACCGATTTATGGTTATCTTTCGTCATGTTTGGTCATTTAATGTCATTCTGACACCCTACTTGCATATTCCATGGCTGTGGTAATGGTTGGGTAATAATTTCGACCATTAATATCTATCTGTTGTCAAGTTTGGTTAATAATTGTCATTCTGACCCCCTACTTGCACAACTCATCGCTGACTAAACGGTGTATGAATTATTATCATTATCTGGGTTGGGTCATTAGATGTTGTCATTCTTTACCTTCCTCCTGTTTGCATATCTCATGACTGTGGTAATGGTTGTGATGAATAATTAATTAATGAAGAAAGATAACAGGGAACACTTCAATGGCCGAACATTACAATCAAATGCCACAATCCACCATGGAACTAAGACCAATTATGGCTCCCTGTTTGTCGGTTTGGTCATAGTGTCACTGGATATTCCTCAAAACTGTAACAACCATAAAATTGCAAGATGGAGTTACATGTGTATCGGATTTCAAATTAGGAGTTCTTCAATAATGCCTTGTAACATAAAATTAGAAAACTAATAATAATTTTGTTCTCACTAAAAACCTAACTTGTTTAAGTGTACTCATTTTTTTCTCACAAATGGTAGCAAGAAGAAAAAATATATATTGAAGCTGTCCTGTTATGTGTTTGCCCGATTGTTGAAAAAGTACATTCCGCACTTTTTTTTAAATAACACAATGTTTCCATTTTTCAAGTCAATTTACCGCAATACTATAAATCCCCAAATCCCTGCTAACTTCTTGTCTCGACAGATTACAATGTGTTTGTCACGTAAAAATTTTTAACAGTACCACAAATATTTGATCAATATGATACATTTTGTATACTTACGTGAGATTATATAGAAAATGTAACTTTAGCGTAGTCAGACGATTGATGTTGATTTCTGCCGTCATTATTCATTGTTATGTGAAAAAGAAGAAGAGACTAAAGATTGATGTTTTATCTCAAGCATTCATGCAAAATATCCCTTCATTGATAATTTCATCAAATGATACATCAGGTAGCAGCAGATCTCGTGAAACTTCGTTACGTCAAAAAATGCGTAACACGCAGCTTACACCTACGAGAAGGTAAGTTGAAAACTAAAAATAGGTCAAGGAATTTATGGTCGTCATAGCAACAGATTTTCAAGCCAGAAGTTCGAAAATATGATAATTTGGTAAAAACAAGACACTATTCTCACGTATTCAAACAGAATTGTAGATAATGACCTTGACCGTGACCAGAGATGGTTTAGGAACTGTAAGAGACTTTTTGGTCATAATGTTAATTCTTACCTGCCAAAAATACATTTTGTCGATGAGTTATTATCCTCTGCCAGAGAGTAAAAAAAAATTTTTGATAAAATCTGAGTATTTGTTGAAGAGTATATATGAAAATGTGCATGTGGTAAGGATTTTGAGTCGGGTGCATTTAAATGAATGGATTTTTTTTTAACAAAATCACGTTACGCGTATAAAGTAGTAAAAGAAGGTATTTAGTTTATCTCCTTAACTCCTCCTACTATTAATATAGTCTATGGGATGAAATAACCCCCGTGCATTTCTCAAATTATGGAATTCATCACCTTTATCAAATGGCCTCCAAAAAAGGCGGGAAATTCTGGACTCAATGGTGACTTCAAGATGAAGAACAACAATAAAGCGTTGTTCCTTTGCTTGTTTTTTACCATGTATTTGTAGAGACTTTGTCTCATGTGCATTTACTCCATATCCTTTTATTCACCATCACCCGAAGAATTTTGAAAAGTTTTTCTTTCAATTGAATTAAACTGTTTACTGATTCCTCCTTCTTTCACATGCCAAAAGGAATTTACGTGATATCAGATTTTAATCAATCAACAGATTTATCATACTTTAAACGTCCAGCTTCCTCAATTTCTTATAGTGGTAGAAATTCTACACCTTTATCATAAGATGACTACACCAATTCATTTATAAGAAATTGTTTGACTGTGAATGTTGTTGGAAGCCTAATTTAAGTGGCAATAGGCCCCAAACTTACCTGCAGTGTTATAGTTTTCATTTGTCTTTGCCGAGTAGCATGTAGATATAGGGATAAAATGGATATTACTGGCATGTTCCTGACATTTATTTACTTACAGTAAACCAATAAAAGGGACAGTAAGAAATAGCTGTCCATATTCGATTGCAATATCTCGGTAAGGGCCATAAGAACACTTAAACTATCCTCTTCGGTTGAATGTTACCTCAGGGACAAGGATTTCTTACATCGATTAAACGAAGTTAACATGACAATTATTAAGGGATTGCATGGGGTTTGTGTTAATCCATTGAAAATATTTCCAAACGTAATTGTAACGTTCATTTTCATTGGTCAACGTCATGAATAACAAACAGAAATATTTTTCGATATTTCCTCTTGCCCATTAATACGCTCCGCAAAAAATATAGTGCAGCAAATAAAGACGTCATTAACATGATTCGCACAGTTTTCAACTTACAAAATTGGAATTATAAGGATTAAACACAGATTTTTAGGAAATTATGTATGTATAAACTCCGGCAGTTCACTCACAAAATTAATATAAAGTCCTTCATTGAGTTTGCGAGTGAGCTGCCGGAGTTTATACTTAGATAATTTCATAAAAATGAGTGTTTAATCCTATAATTATTGATACTTCCCCAAAAATCATGGCAAAACCATATTTATAATCTTGAGATAACAATATTTGTGATGACTTACTTAGATTTACCATACATTTTATCATATAACGGTGAATAAAAAGACTTACCTGCCATGAAAAATCGGCATACCGATGTATATTTATGAACAAAATACAACTAATAAAAATAAATTACAAACATTATCTGGATAACATCCTTTATATTTGATGGCCGATAATGTTAAAAACACGACTATGCACTATAAAAACTAGACAATTATGATATTCTCAGTGTATATCAGTATGATATTTTGGACGAAACCTGTGATATAAAGGCTCATTAGTCATATAACCACAAAATTATTTCAAATTCTAGAATCTCAAAAACTCCAATTTTTCATTTATCAATATTGTTTTTCTATCCACTAAAAACGGCAATCTTCAAAAGAGTAATTGTGATTATTTTGTAATTTGGAGATAAAAACGTACAAAGTTAGGTATTATGTAACTTTGATTGCTCTTTTGCAAACTTACTTTACACATTTAGAAGCCATTTTTGGGGAACAATTTAGAGAATATTTCTCAATTATTATAATGTAAATGAGCATATAATCGCAAAAAAATATTTTTATCTTATCTGAGACATTTACCCTTGCTTCTTGCAAAACGATGATAATTAAAAAAAAAACCCTGAAAATCCGAAAATTCCCATTTTGCCTATATGTTTTTTTTTAATTACCGAAAAAGCCCTAGTCATGGTTGTTATTTGTACGCATGTAGGTATCTGCGTGTATTGAATGGTTAAATCACATTTCATGCTAATGACAAATGTGCAACTTTTGAAGTGAAATAAAATCAAATAAGTCTTGCTTTTATATACAAGAAGGGGTTATAATTTTGCGTTTTGTGAGTCTGAATTTTGTCTGAAAGATTTAAAAACGAATTCTATCTATAACACAGGCATACTGTAACGATAAAACATCCATAATTTAAAGTTACATGAATCTATAAATCTATAAGAAATCTACATCTCTACGACAAATCGGTGGAAATTCAAAAACTACAAATTCACATTTTGTACACATTTCGAGTAAAATGCAACATATAGCTAACTTAAAACAGTTGACTTTTGTTGGAAGCTCCATTACTTGTCAAATATAGTAAAGCATAAACCAAAATTGTAATAAAACATTGTATCGTACCATTTAAAGTTTAATTATTTACAAATTGTCCTGAATTTTAGGGGAGGGGTGCTTATTACGACTTTAGTAGACCTAAAAGAAAATTGATGCAAAATATTTAAGACCAAATTTATTACTAATGCGTCAAAAAACATTATTCAATTGCATAGGCAATTAAAAGATATGTTATCAGATTTTTTACGAGCATAACATTGGAAAGTCGAAATATTGAAAAATTGAAAACCCACAAACTTCCATTTTTCTAAATTTTTTACAAGAAAAAAAAAGACTGAATTTTAATGGTGTTTTTGTCAACCTTGTATGACAACTGATAAGTTATGTACAGAAAATACTACATATTGCCATAGCTGTTTATCTGAAAGAAATTATAAGCAATTTTCAGCATTTTTCCTAGTGGGGGTACATTTTTGTACCCCGAGACTTTAAAAAAAAGTGTAAATTGGTCAAACTTATAATCATTGTAAACATTATGAATTAGGGTATTTACTTTATACCAAAGTTGTGTATATTTCATCAATGTTATGTGGTTGAAATGACCAATGAATTGCCAGCAATAATGAAAAACAAAATTGGCTCAAATTAACTTTTAATAAGACGAAAAATAATTATTTTACAAATTAAATACAATATATAACTTATCTGACAATAATGAAGTCCAAGTAATAATCCAAACGAATAGTTCACTTAATTCCACCAATAAATATCCAATAGAATGTTCCTTATAATCCTCACTAAATAGTTGATAATAGATTCACAATAATTGATATCGATTTCCAATACGAAAGATGTGCGTGATAATCCTATATAAACTAATTAATCCTGTATAAACTTATTAAAGTGACTGACTTAACCCTTTTCAGCTACCTCATATAAATACATTTATTATTTCTAGAAAAATCTATCCACAAGATAT
>MJUU01054311.1:13946-24031 GCA_002080025.1 Modiolus philippinarum | reverse complement strand
ATGGGGCACGTATCAGATATTAAGCTGATAAGAACAGATACTTTTTTTTTTTTATATTTCAAACACTTTATTTATGTACAGGCACAATCAACAATAAAATAACAATATCACAGTTGGAGTCAATTGTACAGAAATAACAGGTAAGTATATATTAAATAAATACTATAATAGATACTAAATTAATAAAGTGTTTATAATTACTAAAGGTAATACTTATAATTTACTACAATAGACTTGTTAGAACAAGTGTATTGTCAAGACATGATTTTATAAACTACAAGATGCCTCCTCCCCTTTTTAAATAAATAAAAAAACTAAAGTGTACTCAAATAAAAGTTATCTCTAATTTTTCATCTTGTATTTTACAGAATAAATCTGAAGTACACCAATAGTCTTCAAACTTTTCCACAGGAAAACGCTCAAAGTCAGCTAAGATCCTTAGCCGTAGCTGGTACAAAAATGAAATATAAATATCATTAGGTAATACATGTTTTCTTTCAAATTTTTTAACATTACGTTTTAGCCAGACAGTTTTCAAATACAATGCTATCAAAAGTAGAACAACAGACTTTAAATATTTACCGGTAACAGTTATATCCCTAAAAAGTAAATGTGACAATTTTAATACCATCATTCCATTAGTCAATGAAAAAATCCAACTTCTGATTAAAGTAAACAAGTTTTTTACATAATCACAATCCATGAAGAGATGATCATTTGTTTCTGTAGATTTAGCACAAAAAGTACATGAATTAAACTTATAAATATTGTAGTTAAACATTAAACTATTATTTGGCAAAATATTATGAACAATTTTAAAAATCACGTCCCTAGAAAATCTATCTATAAATTTATCAAATACATTTTTAAATACAATTTTAAAATTAACTTCAGGATTCTTTTCTACACACTTAGGTACATAACCTTTACTTTCTAATAAAAACGTATACAATAATTTGGTTGTCAAACCAGTCAAACATTTATCGGGACAAGATAATTTAAATTCAGTGAATACACTTATACAATAAGAATAGAAAGGCGACACAAGTTCACTATGTGGGACATTTAACGACGTAAATGTATGATTATAAAATCTTAACGTATAACCGATCCAATAAATAGAAAAATTTAAAAATTTTACCTGTCTACTATCAATTATATCACACAGGTGTTTCAAGCGTAATGCTTTCAACTTCAATTCAATATTTACAACATTTAAACCACCCGATAACTTATTAGTATACATACACTTTCTATTTAGAGGTTCTACTTTACCATTCCATATGAAATTAAAAACACATTTCTGAAATTTATTAGTATAATAACTAGACATATGTAAAACAGTTCCAATATACCATAATTTAGAACAAGCTAAGTTATTTACAATTAGACATTTTTCCACTAATGATAAACTTCTAGATTTCCATAGATTTAATACTTTTTCAAACTTAATAAATACGGGATTCCAAATATCATCTTGAGTAACTTTACCAAATTTAATTCCAACAATCTTTAAAATATCTACAAATTCTATCCCAATTCTATAATTCCCCTTCCTATTTTTCCAATTTCCCAACCATAAACCTTTAGACTTATTTAAATTTAATCTATTACCAAAAGCTTTACCGAATAATTCTATCCAATAAATAAATTTTTTAATGCCCTTTTCAGTAGTTAAAATACCAGTATTGTCATCAGCATAGGCTGAGACTTTACACTCCGTATTACTGCCAGGCAGTTTAATACCAACAATATCAGGATCTTCATTTACTTTTTTAATAAAAGGTTCTAAACATAGTACATATAAAAGAGCAGACATGCTACATCCTTGTTTTACAGAACGAGTACATTTAACAGGTTTAGATATAAAATTATTAACAATAAGACAAGAAGATAAATCATGATATAAAATTTTAATCCACTTAATTAACACAGGTCCAAAATTATATTTCTCTAATATAGTAAATAAAAATTCATGTTCGACTCTATCGAAAGCTTTTTCTTGGTCTAAAGAAATAAAGGCACAATTTAAATTTTTCTGACTTACATAATCAACAATATTTCTCAATAAATGGGCATTATCAAAAATTGAACGATTTCTTATAGCACAGGTTTGGTCAGTATTAACAATTTTTTCACAAACAGATTCCATACGGTTACATAACAGTTTACTCAAAATTTTTACATCAACATTCATTAAACTAATGGGTCTATAACATTTACGATCATAGTGTTTATTAATATCTTTACAAATAAGAGAAATATAACATACTTTTTGAGTGTCAGATAAGGTGTTTTCTTCAAAAATATTTAAATACAATTTATGTAAAATAGGGGCAAAAATATCAATAAATGTAGAATAAAATTCTTTACTTAGACCATCAGGACCAGGTGACTTATTATTTTCCATACCTTTAACAGATTTTAAAATTTCATCAACAGTTATATCATCATCACAAAATTCTTTATCATTCTCATCTAAACTAGGTAAATCAGTAAGAAAAAAATCCATAACATCTTTGTCTACACCTTCAGACGAATATAAATTACTATAAAAATCTTCAAATTGAAAAATAATATCTTCATTTTTTGTATAAATAACATCATTATTTCGAATTTCAGTAATTCTTTTCTTTTTACCCCTTTTGACCTCTTGCTTAAAAAAATACTCTGAACAACATTCACTATTATCTAATATTTTGGCTTTTGACCTTATTTTTGAACCATTAAAACTATTAATATAATACAATCTAATTTCATTTTTTAATTCTTTAATCTGTTCTACATAATCACCTGGAGATTCATTTTCTAACTTACATAATCTAAAATATTTTCTTTCTAATTCTCTGATAACACCATATTTAATTTTATTTTTCTGTTTACAATAATTAGTACAAAATGTCTTAATATTATCTTTAAAATAATCCCACATTTCAATACATATATCTAAACCATCAGACAAATTAGTAAACCATTCTCTAAATTTAGTACAAAAAGTTTTATCAGACAGTATAGAGTTATTCAATTTCCAATAACCATCTCCATTTTTAACCTCAGTAGGGTTTGAAAAAGATATAAATACACAATCATGATCAGAAAAAGAAAAAGGTAGGTTTTTACAACACTTAACAAAAGGTTTTAATTCTAATGAAAAATACAATCTGTCAAGACGACATGAAATAGTTGAACTCCGCCAGGTAACATTTACCTGGTTAGGATACAAACTTCTATAAACATCATATAATTCAAAATCATTAACAATATTATTTAATTTATCTAAACCTTCATAGCCTCTATCAGTATTACCCCCTATTTTGTCAAGTTTAGCATTAGAAATACAATTAAAATCACCACCAAAAATTTTATAATTTTGTGTTAATATAAATGGATAAATATAATCAAAAAAATCTTTTCTATCTGNAAATCAAACTGCTTTTGTCAAATAACAGATCACAGAGAATATTGCAATAGCAGCTAACAGAGAATCAATTTTACCTAATAACACAATAACAGTTAAAATTTTAGAACTCGGTATTTGTCCGGTAAATAAAAACAATCTGGAGCTCTAACAAAATGGTCACTTAATTGTTTTTTATTCATTACGGATCTTTTGAACAAGCTCTTTGTGAATTCAGATAAAATCTTCCACAAAACTGTTCCAACCTCGGTATGATACATTTGTTTTCAGAAATAAACTATTTATTTAATTTATATATTATATTTCAGAGTTTCTTCTAAAGATCATTTATCTATTACTTTAAATAAGAATTCGCTTAATTGTCTACCAATATTTTACAGGTATCGCTAAAATGTACATATGCACAAAATCCCTACATGTATGTTTGGCACACTAATCCCAATCAAGATTGATTGCTCTTCACAAAACTATTTAAAAAAAACTTGTATTCCTTAAGGCATTGGCAGGATGATCATATATTTAATTGGATTTAAAACTATACAAAGAGATTAATTGACAAATCAGGTGTTACTAGATGAATTTCAATTAAGGTGTTAGGGATTATATGGCCAAACAAACTAATTATGTGTTACATGATCTGTTACTAAATACATTTCTAAAGATACAAACTGGTCCACAAATGAAGTAATGAAGACCAATGATTAGTCCAGCATGTAAAGTTGTAGTCTGACTTTTATGTCTGCCAGCCACACTGGTCGAGCTAACTATAAAATGACTGTAAATATCCAGAAAATTTTACAGGTGAAAATCGGTGTTCTATATAATGGACAAGGTGAATGTGATTTAAATATAAACGCAGTCAAGTATAAATCTGAACAATAGGGACAAACAATAGAAAAACTAGTCATAAAATATAACAATAGAAAAATATTTTCTATGTAAGTAGAAAGCTCACTATAAAAAATAGTGAGTATCTTATAAAACTTTAACAATTTAACATGAACATATTTACAAAAATAAACTCTATAAATTAAATTAACAGGAATAATAGCTTTAAATAAATAAACTATATAAAGTACTATAACAAAAATAAACCTTAAAAGGTTAAAAAGCCAGTGTTTAAAATCGTAATCGTAATCCATGGACAGAAGGGCAGTCAAAACAAGGGGGATAATCCAAAAATCAAAGTCCGGGGACAGATCTGTAGTCAAAGTAAAAATATAAATGGTAAATACAATAAACATGTTATGAAAGATCTAAAGTTACCCCGTCTACACTTAGTGGTAAACTCAAAATCGGTGGTTTACTGTCTGCTTCTCTGGGCTTCTTTTTCTCTTCATGTTCGTCGTCCTTTTGTCTCTTCTTAGCTTCTTTTCCCATCCTTCTCTCTTCTTCCACTACCATATCTACCTCATGCCCCTCACCTGCGCTGGAATGCAGGGGGCCCATGGTGACCAGTACCTCAGCACTATGGACAGTGCCTTCACTGCAAATCAGTACATTGGCACTCTCCATAGTGCCTTCACTGCCTACTGCTTCCAGTACCTCAGCACTCTGATGAGTGCCTTCACTGCCAGGTCCCAGTACATCGGCACTCACCAGAGTGCCTTCACTGCTCGTTGATGGTCTTCTCTTTTCTGGTGTCTGTTTGCTGGAGTCTTGCCCCTCGGCCGTACGAGGCGGGGGACTATTACTACAGGACTGGCTGCTGGCAGCTACCATAGCGTACGATCGTGTGGTAGGTCTCTTTTCTGGACACACAGCCCTGGTGTGACCCTTCTCCCCACATTTGAGACAGACTGACTGACGGCCCATTACTGTTATTAGAACTGGTCTGGAAGCTATAGTTGTACGATATGGAATGTCGTGGAAACGGGTCTCTGTACAGACCATGGTTCCTGTCATAGATCCAGTCTGTATTCTCATTCCTTCAATATTTTCCGTATCATACTGTATCTTGACGTCTTTGTCAAACTTTTCCATGTAGTACTTCACAGATGGAAAGGATACCAATGAATCCGGAACTTGCATATCTTCCTGTCAATACGTTCTACCTCACATCTGGAACCCTTTGTGGTGGTCTGCAAATGGTCCAGGTCCAGGTGGTTCAAGGTGTCCTCAGAGTCAAGAGTTAGATACCATTCTCGTGTGTCGCCACACTTGTAAATAGCAATTATTCGTTCAGGAGGCAAGAACACTCTTACCTCCTGAAGAACTACCGTTCTAGCGACCACATTATTTGCGAATCTAACTTTTATCGTCGCCGATAAAAGTTCTGAGTTAACGAACTCGCTCATACTGTCTAATGTGCAGGGACAGAGATCAAATACTATGCCTGGGCGGGTCACACTAAGGCGGCGCTCGGCTCCCCAGGATAGCTCGCTTCGATGTCGTTTAAATACGACCAAGAACAGATACTTTTTTTTATATTTCAAACATTTATTATATATATACATGTACAATTAACTATAAAACGTAAATATCACAGATAGGTGGTCAATTGTACAAATGAAAAAAATAGTATAATACTATTAATAAATAAGGTAAGTGTACATATTATGAAATACATTAGGTAAGTATATACTGTGAATAAATATGGTAAGTATATATTAAGAATAGATTAAATATAAAGGGAAAAAAGAACAATGTACTTAAAACATAAGTACATTGTAATGGAATAAACTAGGATCTAAAGGATTGCCTCCCCTTTTTTGAAAACTTAATTATATATTTTCAAAGTATTAAAATCTGATTAATAATCCTTCAGAGCATAGCTTATATAAAGTTAATTTTTAATTCATCTTCATCTGATAAAATACAAAATAAATCAGTTTCGGACAAATATTCATTGAACCGTAGTCTGGGAAATCGATCAAAATCTGCTAAAATTCTTAATCTTAATTGAAATAAAAATGAAATAAAAATATCATTTGGAATTATGTGTTTTCTATCAAACTTCTTTACATTTCTTTTGATCCAAACAGTCTTTAAATACATTGAGATTAACAGTAAAATTACACTCTTTATTCTTTTGTTATTGATATTTATATTTTGAAATAATAAATGTACAAATTGTAAATTAATAACACCATTTGACAATGAAAATATCCAATTTTTCAGTAAGGAAAATAAATTCGTTACATGTGAACACTCCATGAAAAGATGTTGATTTGTTTCAGTATATTTGGCACAAAAAGTACATGTGTTAAATTTGTATACATTATAATTAAACATCAAACTATTATTAGGTAAAATATTGTGAACAACCTTGTAAATAACATCTCTTGAAAATTTGTCAATAAATTTATTAAATACATTTTTAAATACAAAATTAAATTCAACTGTAGGATTTTTCTCAATAATTTTTGGTACATGTTTATTACTATCTAATAGTTTATTATATAAAAGTTTCGTAGTTGTTCCCCTTAGATCAATATCTGAACAAAATAATTTAAATTCTGTAAGCGTTTTAATACATTCGGTATAAACGGTGATATAAGTTCACTATGTGGAACGTTTAAGGATGAAAACAACTGATTATAAAAACGTAATGTATAACCAATCCAATAGATACTAAATTTAACAAATTTTACCTGTCGATACTCTATAACATCACTAATGTGCTTAAGTTTTAAAGCTTTAAGTTTATAATCGATATTCACTACATTTAAACCTCCTGATAATTTATATAAGTACAAAGTTTTTCTATTCAAAGGTTCTACCTTATTATTCCATATAAATTTGAAAACACATTTCTGAAACTTATTAATATAAAAACGTGACATATTCAATATACTACCAACATACCAAAGTTTTGAACAAGCAATAATATTAACAATCATAGCTTTTTCAGTTAAAGATAAACTACGAGTTTTCCAGCTATTAAGAACTGTTTCAAATTTAACATAAATTGGATTCCATATATCATCTTGTGTAACTCGACCAAATTTTATACCAACAATCTTTAAAATTTCAACAAATTCTATATCAAAATTGTGATTATTTTTTCTATTTTTCCAAGCACCTAACCATAATCCTTTTGTTTTATCTTTATTTAATTTAGAGCCTGAGGCTTTGCCAAATAAATCAATCCAATACAAAATTTTTTTAATACTATAATCATCAACTAATACACCAGTGCTATCATCAGCAAACATTGAAATTTTACATTCATCAGTTGTACCTGGTAATTTAATACCTTTAATAGTAATATCATTACGAACTTTTATAGCAAAAGGTTCTAAGTATAAAGCATACAATAAAGAAGAAAGACTACATCCTTGTTTTACAGATCTAGTTACAGTAATAGGTTCAGAAATAAAATTGTTTACAATAAGAGAAGATGAAATATCAGTGTATCAAATTTTAATCCACTTGATTAAATTGGGTCCAAAATTATATTTCTCTAAAGCACTAAATAAAAACTTGTGACTGACCATGTCAAAAGCCTTAGCTTGGTCTAAAGATATAAAACAACAATTTAAATTCTTCTGGTTTACATAATCTGAAATATTTCTCAATAAGTGAGCATTATCTAAAATAGTTCTATTTTTTACACCACAAGTTTGATCAATGTTTACAATAGATTCAATAACTTTACTAATGCGAATAGATAAAGTTTTACTTAATATTTTAACATCAATATTCATAAGACTAATTGGTCTATAAGCTTTTACATCGAAATGTTTCTTTGGATCTTTACCAATAAGAGATATATAAGTTAATTTTTGTGAATCAGACAGAGTATTTTCTTGAAAAATATTGTTATATAATGACAATAATGGTTTTGACAAAATATCAAAAAAAGTAACATAAAATTCTTTCGTTAGCCCATCTGGTCCAGGTGTTTTATTATTTTCCATATGTTTCAAAGCATATAAAATTTCATTCAGACATAAGTCATCTTCACAACTATTTTTATCATCATCACTTAATTGAGGAACATCATTTAAAAAATAATTCATAGTATCTACATCAATATCTTCTTCTTTTAATAAATTAGCATAAAAATTTCTAAATTCATTTATAATATCTTCTGTATTATCAAAAACAAAATCATCTCTTCTAATTTCTGTAATAGTTTTCTTTTTACCTTTTTTAATTTCTTTTTGAAAAAAATATTTATTTGGGGTTTCCGAAAAATTTAAATCTTTAACTTTTGCTCTAATTTGGCTACCTTTAAAATTATTTAAATGTAATATTTTAATTTCCTCTCTTAATTCTTTTACCTGTTCAAAATAATTACCTGGACTTAAATTTTCTTCTTTTACAGTCATTTCAGAGTTAGCGCGACCAGTCTGGCTAGTAGTCAAGAAAAAATACTTCTACTCTACCGATTATTCTAATGATGATTTATCATTAGTTTTTGTCCTTTATTTAACATCAATAGAAAATTATTTAGTAACGCTTCATATACCACAAAATTGTAGTGTTTGGTTTACTAATCCAATCAAGCTATTGTCAATGTAATTAGAGTAGAGAGGGCAATCAAACTGTTTAGTCCATACTTTCTTTGTCTAGCAGTGTTTAATTTTTTTCATATATCACAGTTTTAAATGCCAGAAGGCATACTGTAGAAAGTAGATTTGCCTTGATTGGGCTATTGACTGTGTGTGTATTACCGTAACATACCTCTAGACAATGCTGCAAATAAGACTAGCTTTACAGTTATATTTCAGAACGTACACATGAATATTCCCTATGTATCACAGAACGTGTATTCCTGACGTATCAACCTCGATTTGCACAATTCAATCACTAGTATATAAAAAAGAGGGGTGTGCATAATTATAATGTGCATGTTTCAGGGTTAATGTTGTCTTGTTATGGAGACATTACGACTTTACTTCATATTCTCAGTAAATGGGACTGTTTCATAATCCTCAGTTACTTCTCTTGAGTTCCGGACCGGGAGTTCCGGTGTTATATTGCCATTTTTCCCCCATGCCAGTTTTTCCCCCGGGGAAAAAAGTGAATCGATCCAATTTTCCCCCCTAGGAAATTTTGGATCAGAGCCGTTTTTCCCCCGGAAAAACTGGAATATGTGTACATATTGCCGTTTTCCCCCATGCCAAAATTTCCGCCCTACATTTGAATATAAATGATCATGTCCATGCTTCATAAAAAAAATCGTACATATGTCTTAATGAAATTGTTTGTTGCATGAATTGTAAAAAAAATATTTAAGGACTAACCCTGTATATAATTTTTTCTGTGATTACTATCAACTAATTTGCGGATCCTGAGGAATATCCGTGGGTCTGACCCATTTTTTAGCTTGCATGGCTTTTGCCACCACTTGGCGTCCGTCTGCCGTCTGTCCGTCAATTTTACAGTCTAGCAGACACGTCAAGTTTCTCTGATTCAGTCCATTTCTCAATAACTTTAGTGGTACATGTAGCTCAATGATATTAAGTATGTCTTAGGTAGCACATGTCAGTCTGGCATATGACTTTTGTCCCTGACCTCAATTCGTGGTCTATATCTGTTATTTTAAACAACAGTATTCCTTATTGACTATGCAATCCGTATCAACAGTAGCTACTTTTGTTGAATTAAATTTTAATCTCCAATATAGAAGCTGAAAATGTAGATATTTTAAATATTTCTGTTCGAAAAAAAATTGTAAGAGCACATAATTGCACAGCTTCACCAATAAATAAAAACA